>JALQSN010000301.1:0-59604 GCA_023690525.1 Holotrichia oblita | reverse complement strand
GTTAAGACTCTTGCAGAACGTCAAATCAAGTTTTATATTATCAATGCTTATAAAATTGCAACGGAGATTGGACTTAAATCACGCATCAACACAATTATGCAGTCTGCTTTCTTTAAACTGACTAACATCATGCCTTACGAGCAGGTTAAAACTCTTATGAAGTCAAAAATTGATAAGAGCTACGGCAAAAAAGGCGCTGATATTGTGCAAATGAACTATAAAGCGGTTGACAGCGCGGATGTTGCTCTTGAAAAAGTTGAAGTTCCTGCCGCATGGGCAACTGCCGCCGATAAAGCGAAAAAAGCAGCAAGTTCGGGCAACAAATATTATGATGAATTCTGCGCTAAAGTAAGCGGTCTTAAAGGTAATGACCTTCCTGTTTCTGCATTCAGTCCTGACGGCAGAGTTCCTACCGCAACAAGCCAGTACGAAAAACGCAATATTGCTACGATGTTTGCTGAATTGGATTGTTGAAAACTGCATTCAATGTAACCAGTGTAGTTTGGTTTGTCCGCACGGCTGTATCAGACCTCATTTGGCAGATGCTGAACAACTTAAAAATGCGCCGGAGAGCTTCAAAACTTTGAAAGCAACAGGTTATCCTGATAAACAATATAAAATTCAATTAAGCCCTGCGGATTGTACCGGTTGCGGCAGTTGTGCCAATGTATGTCCAAGCGTGAAAAAAGCGCTTACTATGGTTGACTTTAATCAAATTAATGAGGGCGCAAATTATAAATTCAGCTTGACACTGCCCTACCCTGAAGTTGCACCTACAAATATTAAAAACAGTCAATTCCTTAAGCCTTATTTCGAGTTCAGCGGTGCATGTGCCGGTCATGGTGAAACTCCGTATATTAAACTTGCTACCCAGTTGTTCGGCAAGCGCATGATTATTGCAAATGCTACCGGATGTACATCAATTTACGGTGGTTCTTCGCCAACCTGCCCTTATACAAAGGACGAGAAAGGACGCGGACCTGCATGGGCGAACTCGTTATTTGAAGACAACGCCGAGTTCGGTTTTGGAATTAAGCATGCTTACAATATCCGCCGACAGGAAACAAAGAGATTGATTGAAGAATTTAAAGCTTTAGCTGAAAAACCAGAAACACATAAAGCAATTGATAATTATCTTTCAACCTATAATAATCCAGTCGAAAATGAAAAAGCCATAGAGGAATTTGTAAATTATTTAAAGAGTATTGAAAAAACATGTCCACATAAAGCAATCGTCAAGCAAATTCTTAACCGCGCAGATGTGTTGAGTGAAAAAAGCATCTGGATTATCGGCGGCGATGGCTGGGCTTATGATATCGGTTACGGCGGTCTTGACCATGTAATCGCTAATAACGAAGATGTAAATATTTTGGTGCTTGATACCGAGGTTTACAGCAATACAGGCGGACAAAGCAGCAAGTCTACTCCGGCTGGCGCAATCGCTAAATTCGTCGCCGGCGGAAAACCGACAAATAAAAAAGATTTGGGCGCAATGGCTATGAATTATGAAAACGTTTACGTTGCACAAATTGCACTTGGAGCAAATATGGCTCAAGCCCTGACCGCAATGCGTGAGGCTGAAGCACATAAAGGTCCATCTATCATTATTGCTTACTCAACATGTATTAACCATGGTACTGATATGTCTAACGGCATGAAAATCATGAAAAATGCGGTCGACTGCGGATACTGGACGCTCTACCATCGCGACCCGAAAGTTGGACTTGTAATTGACAGTAAAGCTCCGACTGGTGACTATGTAAGTTTCCTCCAAAATGAAACACGTTATAAAGCTTTGGAAAAAATCAATCCAGATGCTTATCAAAACGTCTGTTCGAAGAAGGCAAACAACACGCCGCAAAAGTGCAGGAAAAATACTCAAAGATGGCAAATAAATAAGAAGATTTAAAAAGATTTATACCTTAAAAATCCCCTGATTTTTACCGGGGGATTTTATATTCATTCGATGTTTTTATGGATTATTGGGTGATAATGAACAAATCTCAATTTTTCGTTGACAATTTTACTTTTCCGAAATGTAATTAGTTATGTTAAAAAACTGCAAATCAGTGTTGGCTTATAACTATTTAGCACACCAAAAGGTTGTGTAGTTTAACCATTGCAAAACAGAATACGAACCATTTTAAATTTGCCTGTCTTTATTTGAAACAATTTTCAATTTATACAAACTTTTTCCAATGTTGGGTTGACAACTTTAATAATACACTATATCTTGTATAAAAATAAGGTTCCATGGTCAAGCGGTTAAGACGCGGCCCTCTCAAGGCTGAATCCCGGGTTCGATTCCCGGTGGAATCACCATATCATTTAAGAATTGAAAAGAATTAACAAGGAGATATTATGAAAACTCTTTTCGGATTGTCAGAAGAAGAACTTGAAAGAAGAAAGAATATAAAATCTTCAACAACAGATATGAAAGCAACTCCAATTTTAAATACTGTTGCAGCACCAAATAAAAAAGAAAAAGCAACTCGGACTGTAAACATAAGTATTGAAGAAATCGAAAAAAAAGTTATTGAATACTACGACGCACTTGCACATGACAGAACAACAATCGACTTGCGAAGTGAACTTATGGCGTTCGCAAAGCAAAATCCTGAATCATTAGAGACTCTTACACATTTACTTAATAAGCACAGAGCCGCAGAAACGGAGAAATGGAAAGCCTTTCAAGCAAGTCAATATGGTAATAATATAACGGAAGTTTCTGAAGAACACTCGCAACAAAAGTAAAATTTTATTTACAGACTATTCACGTTTTATTGCAAATAACTGTCTTTGAATTCAACAAAAAACATATATAAAACTATATTTATTTTATATCCTCGTTTGAAGTGTCTTGCGAAGCTTGACCTTTAACGCTGGATTTTTTGAAAAGTTTGTCCTTTATTTTGCTAAGCAGTTTGCCGAACTTTTCATGCATTGTTGAACCTTTATTTTCCGCTAATTTTTGTTGACGCAATTTAACTGCATTTTCGTGAATCACATCAAACGATGATTTTATCAGAATATGTTTTCCATTTGAATTTTGAACTGTAGGTGAATTACAATAGTTTATTACTTCGGATTTTAATCTATCAAGATTTTCTATTTCAAAAAATTCCAACGGTATATGCTTTAAATATCTGACATCCGTTTTAACAATTGTTAAAACATCATTTATGTTTTTTATTTTTGTTGGATCTAACATTTGCAAACCTTGTTCATCAACAAAACCATATTTGCCATTACTGTCTTCTATTGTTCCGAAACCTTCTTTGAAATCGTATGCATTTTTGAAATTTCCAAAGTTTTCGCGAGCTGAGTTAACATATCCATATGTGCCGTCTGAATTTCTGACTTTTCCTAGACTGCCGCTGAATGCATTCGCATACGCAAAATCGCCAAATGCTTCGCCAGTTCCAGAATCATCAACATATCCCCACTTGCCGTCAAGTTTTTTGACTGCGCCAAATCCGCCGCTGAATGCATCCGCAAATAAAAACTTTCCAAAAGTTTTGCCGGTTTCATCAGTATACCCATAAGTTCCGTCATCATTTTGAATTACGCCAAATTCGTCACTAAAATCTTTTGCATTTTTAAACTTTCCAAATGTTTTACCGTCTTTTTTTATATAGCCCCAAGAGCCGTCGTCATTTTGAATTACACCAAATCCGCCGCTGAAGTTTCCTGCATATTTAAAGCTTTTTTCAAAAGATTTGCATATTTTATCAATGTAACTGTATGAACCGTTTTTGTTTTGAATTACTGCAAATCCCTCACTGGAGTTATATGCATAGTCAAAATTTCCAAAAGTATTTTTATTTTCATTCGCAAATCCCCATGTGCCGTCATCGTTTTGAATTCTTGCAAGTTCGCCACTGTAGTTACCTCTTTTTAAAATTTCCAAAAGTTTCACGAGTTTTATCGATAAATCCCCAACTGCCGTCATCATTTTGAACTTTAGCATATCCGCCGCTAAAGTCTCCTCCTGCTTTAAAATTTCCAAATGATTTACTGGTTTTATCAGTAAAGCCCCATGTACCGTCATCGTTCTGGATTCTTGCGTAGTCTCCGCAGAAATCATTCGCTACTTTAAAATTCCCAAATGATTTGCCGGTTTTATCGGTAAAGCCCCAACTGCCGTCATCATGTTGAATTCTTGCAAATCCATTTTTGAAGGCATAGGCATTTTTGAAACTTCCAAAAGTTTTGCCGGTTTTGTCAGCAAAACTGTATCTGTTATTTTCATTTAATACAACAGCAAATCCTTCACTGAAAGAATCCGCGTATTTAAATTTTAAAAAGTATTCCATAGCGTGCCAATTCCAATTATGTTTTTAACTATAACAATAACAAAAAAAGCCTCAAAAGTCAATATTGTCTTTAAAAATTAACTTCTCTCAATTTTGTACCAATTGGATTTTTTAAAAGCATTTTTTCAAGATCATTTTCGTAAAAAACCTTATTGTTTATATCTGTAAAAATAAATTTTGTGTAATATCGACCTGAAACCAATTTGTAAACTTGAAAAAGAGTCATTCCGCTGTTTACAGCAACTTCTTGAATTTTTCCCTGTCTGTTTTTTCCGACAATACTGATTTTCGAAATAAAACTTGTTTTTTTTAGTTCAAAGTTTATATTTATAATCATTGTGATACATAACAGAAGCAGTGCCGGATTAAAAAAGAATAAGCTACTCGCAATAAATAAGCTTGCAAAAGCCGCATTAGATACAAATATTAAAATTTTAACAAATATATCCGCAGTCTTGGCGTTTTTGTCTTTAAAGACTAGATATAAAATCTTGCCGCCGTCAAGCGGATAAATAGGCATCAAATTAAATATTGCAGGCACTGCGTTTGCCACAATAATCAACTCGAAAAACAAAAAGAATTCTGGCGCAAGCCATAATAAACTGCTGAATACAACTGCTGTTATAATATTCCCAAAAGCCCCTGCAAGCAAAATCAAAATTTTTTGGTCAGTTGAAATAAAGGCGCAATCAATATTGATTTCCGCTCCAAATGGCGACAGGCGCATCTCGTTTGTTTTAATTCCAAAACGCTTGGCAACAAGCATATGCGAAAATTCATGCACCACAACCGCACTTAGCAGTGCCAAAATGAACATGCCGAATCCAAATATAAAAGATACCACTAAAATAACAATAAAAAGCGGGTGAAAAATAATTTTCATTACTTATGTATATTATAAATTAGTTCAGATTATTTTCTAGTTTTCTTTCTCTACCCCATACTTGCGAGTATCAACATTAGTTATTTCTAAATTTCGTCTGCTTCTTTTGTTATTACCTTGGCGGCAAGAATTTGATATAACCCCAGTTTTCTTTCGCGCAAACGTCCTTGGTCAAAAAACCATTTTTCTATTGCTGTCCATACGAACACCCATGTCGCAATTATTGCAAGTTCTCTTAACATATTTGACGGAGCAAGAAAGTAGCCAACAAAATAAAATAATGCTCCGACAAATAAGGAAAATAAACCTTTGATAAAAGTTTCGCGCCGGTCTTTTTTTATATGCGATAATTCATTTGCGGCCATAGATTCCAATGTTTCTTTGAAATTTGACTCATATTTTTGCGGTAAAAATATTTCGATATCATCATTATAGTCAATGTATTCGCATTGCTGTTTTAAGTTATAATATCCAAAATTGCTCAGTTTGCCGTCCTTAAAATCTGCATGGTTCAATGTTACTTCATTTTCGCGACGGCCTTCCATTCTTTTTTCAAGTCTTTTTTCGATTTCCCTGAATTGTTCAAATTTACTCATTGTATGCCTCCGATATTTTCTTGATATTTAGTTTATAAATATCAGCTTTTCACGTCAAGCATTTAATCAGATAGTAAATTTACATTTAAATTTTTTCTTCGACTCGAAGGAATTTATACAACTTTTCCGTAGTTTCAGTGCTGATACAATGTTCGATTTGGCATGCGTCGGTTTCAGCGTTCCCGACAGAAACGCCAAGAATATCACGCAGCAATGTGCAGATTGCCTTATGTTTTTTCAGAACTTCAAGGGCGTGCGCTTTGCCTTTTGCAGTAAGAACTACTGTTCCATAGTTTTCTTTTTCGATATACCCCTGTGCTGCAAGTGTTTTAAATGCTTTAAAAGTGCTTGGTTTAGTTACACCCAAAGCTTTTGCAACATCAATAGAACGAACTGTGTCTGAGTTCGTTGAAAGGTTATAAATCGTTTCCAAATAATCTTCGCCGCGTTTCATTTTGAACCACTTTTTAAGCAGTTTTGTTTGCGACCACTGCATCCTTTTGAACAACCGCCTCCGCGCTTCCTGTTTTTTATTATTGCTTTTGCGGATAAAGCGAAAATTATTACGATAATCAAACTTGCTATAATGGAAATGCAGAGCGTGCTGTTTTGTATCCAAAGATTACCGATTTGATTGATGATAAGTGCGGTAACATATGCGACTCCGCATTGAAATCCGATTGTGATGAACATCCATTTTTTACCGCCCATTTCGCGTTTCGTTGCGGCAATTCTTGCTATGCAAGGCGCTGCCAGTAATATAAATGCCATAAATGCATAAGCGGCGGCTTGAGAAGAAAACAATGATACAAGACCCTCATTAAGCGCAACTCCTTCCCCTCCCAGAATAATTCCAAAAGTTGCTACTACAAGTTCTTTTCCCAACATTCCGGTTATTACTGCAATTGCAACCTGCCAGTTACCGAATCCAAGCGGTGCGAATATCCAGGAAAACATTTTGCCTATTGACGCAAGCATACTATGTTGGATATCCACCATTTGAAATGAAAAATTAAAAGTTTGCAGAAACCACAGTATTATTGCGGCAGGAACTATTATTGTGCCGGCTCGTATGATAAAGCCGCTTGTTTTTTCCCACAGCTCCAGCAAAACATTTTTTGCTTTGGGCAGGCGGTAATGCGGAAGTTCAAGTATCAGTGAATCGTTGCTTTTGCCGCGTCGGAAAAGTTTCAAAATCAAGCCGCCGATAACAACCATTAAAATCCCAAGGAAATACATTGAAGGCGCTACAAAGGAATTGTTTGGAAATAAAGCTCCTGCTATCAAAGCAAAAACGGGAAGCTTTGCGCTGCATGGAATAAAAGGAGTCAGCATCATTGTGGTTTTGCGCTCTTGCTCGTTTTCTACGGTCTTGGCACTCATTATAGCTGGCACTGAGCAGCCGCAGCCTACTATCATAGGAATAAATGATTTGCCGGAAAGTCCCAGTTTTTTAAAAAGACGGTCCATTATTATTGCAACGCGCGACATATAGCCGCAGCCTTCCAGAAAGGTAATAAATAAAAACAGAATCGCTATTTGCGGAATAAAAGCTAAAACTGAACCGACCCCTGAAATAATTCCGTCAACTAAAAGCGATGTTACCCAGATTGGTGAGCCTATGTTAAGCAAACCCACACGCAGATTTTCGCCTATAAGGTCATTAAACAGCCATTCCAAACCGTCTATGCTGAGAGCGCCTATGCTTTGGATAGAAACAAAGTACATAAGCCAAATAATTGCGACAAATATCGGAAAAGCAAGCCAGCGGTTCAATACAATTCTGTCGATGGCTTCAGTGATTTTTTTTGCTTTAGATGTGGTTTCAATGCGAAATAAATCAATTTTCGATTTTATATAACCGCGACGGTATTCCGCTTTTTGTTCTTCGGTTTGCCCTTGTGCAATAAAGTTGTTAATATTTGATTTTTTTGCGGTTTTGGATATTTCAACCGCTTTTTCAACAAGGATATCCAGGTTATGCTTTTTTCTTGCGGAAATTTGAACGGCGGAAATATACAATTCTTTTTCTATTGCCTGGACATTAAGCGTTATGCCGTGAAGTGCGAGTTCATCCTGCATATTCAGCGCCAAAACGACAGGAATGTTTAATTCCAGCAATTGAAGCGTTAAAGAAAGACTGCGCTCCAGATTTATGCTTTCCACCACATTTATTATTGCGTCTATTTTTTCGTTTTTTATAAAATTACTTGTTACTTTTTCGTCTTCACTTATTGCATTTAAAGAATATGAACCTGGGAGGTCGATAATTTCGATTGCTTTGTCACGAAAATACTTACCTTCTTTTTTTTCCACCGTCACACCCGGCCAATTGCCGATTTTTTGATTTAGTCCCGTCAATTCATTAAACAAAGTGGTTTTTCCGCTGTTCGGATTCCCTATAAGTGCTATTTTCATCCTACTACCTCTATGCATCGGGCATCGTTTTTTCGGATTGCGATTTTACTTCTACCCACTTCGACTATTATTGGATCGCCAAGCGGTGCTGAGCCTGTAATCGTAATTTTCACACCTTTAAATATGCCGAGGTCAATAAGACGCTGGCGGCTGGAACCTGTGCATTTAATATCTGAAACAGTCATTTCTTTTCTTTTGGCGGCATGTAATAATGATGTTTCTTTTTCTTTGATAATTTGTAAATGTGATGCTTCTATTTCTTTGGTTGGTTTCAAAGATATCATTTCTGCCTCCTTTTCGAAAAGTTAGCCTTGTCTAACTTTATATTTTATATATATTATCAGATTGTAGATTTATGTCAATATTTTATTTTGGTTAAAATAACAAAAAAAATCCCCAATTATTGTTGGAGATTTTATTATATGCATTTTTATTGTGTAATAGGCTCTTTACCATTAAAATTTGTTTGTGTCTTAACTTTCAACTTACGAAAGAATTCTTTAGCGGTGTCAGAGATATGAGCCATTTTGTTTTTATTACTTTTATTGAAAGATTTATCTAAAGTACTTCGCTTTACAAAATCAATACCCGGACGCATATCGATAATGTTCGGATCGCTGACTACACTATTATCGCCAAACATGTCATGATTAAGAATTGATTTCCTGATGTTGTTAATGTCGAAGTTTTTCATAATTATATAAGTAAATATACTACAGCATTTTTTAGAAAATGTAAATACCTTTTAACAAAGTTTTTCAATTATTTTGTTAAGAACATAAAATCCTTTCGGTGTGGTTGACCAAGTCTGCCCTTTTTAATAGTTATTAGTTTATAAAGAAGCAGTTCGTTAATTTGGTTGGACTTTTCTTGTTTTAGGTCGCAGCCTAAGACAAGTAAATCATTAAAAGATATGCCTTTGGCAGTTCGCAGACCAAGCATAATAATTTCGGTTATTATATCTTGATTGGTTCGGACATCAGATTGTTGCGGTATGTTATGTTCTTTTTTAATTTGAAATTGATGCGCGGTGTTTTTTTTGTCGAATAATGTAAGATATTCTTCAAGATTTTCTGTATTTGAAAAACGTTTATTATTAAACAGGCTTGTCATGGCAAGTCCAAAACCCAGATATTCATTTATATGCGTATTAATAGTTTTGATTATGACGGCATTCGTATTCGGATTTAGCAAAATTTGAGACCTCATACTTTTTAAAGCCATGTTTTTTCAGGATTTTTTCGATTTGAATCTGTTCGGCGATGCTTTCGTCTTCTGTAGGTGGAATTAATATGCCGTTTATAACCTTGTTTTGCATAGCAGTGTTTTCTTCAACAATCAATGAGTAAGCGGAAATATGAGTAATAAATGGAAACTTATTTAAAATTTTGTTCAGAATTGCAATACTTTGTTTTTGTTTGTTTTGGGTTTGAGCAAAACCGGTACAGAGTGAATAAGATCGATGTTAATATTTGTAAAACCTGCGGTATGTGCCATTTGAAGAGCATGTTCCGCTTGTGCTACTGTATGAATACGTCCGAGTGTAGAAAGTATTGTGTCATCAAAACTTTGAATACCAATACTGAGGCGGTTAATTCCAAGATTTTTGTAATGTGCAAGATTTGGTGCAGTCAAGCTGTTTGGGTTACATTCGATTGTGATTTCGGCGGATGGATTTATATCAAAAGTTTCTTTTAGCGTTTCGAAAATTTTTGAAATTTGAGCATTTGATAATAGGCTTGGTGTTCCGCCTCCAAAGAAAATGGTTTCTATATTATAATTGTTACCTTTCATTTTCCAGTTTATCTCATTGCATAATGCGTCAACATAATCGTCGATTTTATCGGCACAGTTATCAAATGAAACAAAATCGCAATATTCGCACTTACGTTCACAAAACGGAATATGGATATATATTGAAAGCGGGTTCATTACAAACTTTTTTCAGCGGTTCCGCTTGCCGTTTTTGCTGTCGTCAATTCGATACCGCTTAGTTGTTTCCAAGCATTATAAGATATTTGTTGATATGGAGATAGTTTTTTGCTTTCATCCTCTTTCAAGCTCTCGTCGACCAGCGCACCGGCTTTTAAAAAATCTTCTGTTACTTTTTGGATACGCTGTTTACTTCCACCATAAAGTGATAATGAGGTATAATCTTCATGCATATTCATCATTCTTTTAATTCTTGCTTGAAATGTTTTTTTCGCAATCTTACTACTGTCAAGTTCTTTTAATTTTTCCGGCATAAACACTCTCCCTTAAATCTTCAAAATTGAAATAAATGCTTCACTTGGGACTTCTACCGAGCCGAGCATACGCATTTTCTTTTTACCTTCTTTCTGCTTTTCCAAAGTTTACGTTTGCGGGTTATATCGCCGCCATAACATTTGGCAAGAACATCTTTACGCATGGCTTTGACTGTTTCGCGAGCGATTATTTTTCCGCCGATTGCCGCCTGAATAGGAACTTCGAACATTTGTCTTGGAATAACGTCTTTAAGTTTTTCGACTATCGCTTTACCTTTTTCATATGCTTTATCTTTATGAACAATAATACTGAGCGCATCGCAAGGTTGACCATTCAAAAGAATATCTTGTTTTACAAGCGCGCTTTTTACATAGCCAGCCATTTCATAATCAAGTGATGCGTATCCCCTGCTTTTGCTTTTGAGTTGATCGAAAAAATCGTATACGATTTCATTAAGCGGCATATCATATTTTAAAAGAACTATTTCCGCCATCAGAGGTGACCCCTGAACCCGATTGAGATTTATCGTTAAATTCAGAATCCGGTTGGGCTGTATGCCGTTTATTTCCGTTGATATACTGCATATCAAGGAAAATCTCCCTTTGTTAGTGGATAATTCCATTAAAGCGCCGATATATTCGGGAGGCGTAAATATACTGAGCTTGACAAAAGGTTCTTCTATATAATTGATTTCAACTGGGTTTGGCATATTGCAGGGATTAGAAATTTCTAAAATATTGCCGTCATTTTTACATACGCGGTAACTGACGCTTGGTGCGGTTGTTATCAGATCAAGATTGAATTCGCGCTCCAGCCTTTCAGTAATTATTTCCATATGCAAAAGGCCCAAAAAACCGACGCGGAAACCAAAGCCCAGTGCGTTACTGGTTTCGGGCGAAAATTCCAAGGATGCGTCATTTAATTTAAGTTTATCAAGGGCGTCTTTAAGGTCATTATAACGGTCTCCGTCAACCGGAAAAAGACCGCTGAAAACCACAGGCTTAACTTCTTTATAGCCAGGCAATGCGGATTTGGCTGGATTACGGGCATCGGTTATTGTATCGCCAACTTTTATTTCACTGACGGCTTTAATGCTTGCAGTGATAAAGCCGACGTCACCGGCGCGCAGGCAATCGGTTGCAAGTTGCTTTGGAGCAAACACACCGACTTCAACAACATCAAACTCGCGTTTTGTTGCCATCATTCGTATGCGTGTGCCGGCACGGACTGTACCGTCAATGATTCGGACAAAACAAATGCTACCCTTGTAATTATCATAATAGCAATCAAAAATTAAAGCTTTAAGCGGTGCGGTTTCATCGCCTTTTGGGCTGGGCAACAAAGTGATAATCTGTTCAAGCACTTGGTCAATATTGGTGCCTTCTTTTGCGGAAATGGCAGGAGCAAGTCCGGCATTGATGCCGATTACACTCTCGATTTCGGCACGAACTTCATCGGGGCGCGCGGCAGGCAAGTCTATTTTATTGATTACCGGAATAACTTCAAGGTTATTGTCAATTGCAAGATATGCATTGGCAAGTGTTTGAGCTTCTACTCCTTGAGACGCATCTACTATAAGAATTGCGCCCTCACATCTTGCGAGACTGCGGCTGACTTCATATGTAAAGTCAACATGACCCGGGGTGTCGATTAAGTTCAGCGTATATTTCTGCCCTTCATAATTATAAAACATTCGGGTTGGTGTAAGTTTAATTGTAATGCCGCGTTCACGTTCCAAGTCCATGCTGTCAAGCAGCTGAGCCGACATATCGCGTTTAGCAACTGTGCCTGTATATTCAAGCGACCTGTCTGCCAAGGTTGATTTACCATGGTCTATGTGCGCAACTATACAAAAATTTCGGATGTATGAGAGTCTGTCTTTCATTTCTTAATTTAATAGCATAAAAATCGTTGCATGTCTATTCAAATTAAGAATTTGAGTTTTAAAGTATGCATCCAAAGTCCGAATAAACGAGCAAAAATGAAACGAAGCAAGCCTAACCTAACAACATATCCATTCGAATAAAAAAACAGGCTGCAACAGCGGTGTTTTTTGTGTGGCTGATACTTAGCGCGATTTTTGCATTGCTTAAACGATTTTCACGGATAAGTGTCGGCGAAATCTCATAAAATGGAGCTCCTAACTGACTGTGGCGGACTTCGACATCCAGAAGCTGACTTATATTGATGCCTTTACCTATTGCTTTGAAAAAAGCTTCCTTGGCACAGAACATTCCTGCCACTGTTTCTGGTGAATTATTCTTTTTGTCGATGTATTCCAGTTCGCGTTTGGTAAAAATGCGCAGCATCCGATTTGAGCCGATGAACTTCTTTATTGGTTCGATATCTTGGATGTCTATTCCGATTTGCATTTAAATTTCCTCCTGATTTTTGTTGAACTGCGAAACAGTAGCGCGCGAAAGATCAAAATCAAAACCTTTGCCGACAAGAAAACGAAATAAATTATTCATTGTTTTTATATCGGCTTCTTGTCGCGCATATATTTTGTTGCTAAAGTTTTGGCAAGTTCGCTTTGGTCGTCAATTTCGTTTACTGCCCTATCAATGATTGTTCGTTCTACTCCGCGCCGCATAAGTTTTTGACGGATTGATTTAGAGCCTATTTTGGTGCTTTTGTTCTGGGTAAAACTGCTTGCATAATCGGCATCATTGATATATCCCAGTTTTTTCAGTCGCAAGATAATCTGATTTATGGTTTCAGCCGACACTTGTACTCCAGAAGCGCGTTTTTTTAAAAGATATTGTTTTATCTGAAATTCGGTTTTCGGAGATTTTAAAATATAAACCAAAGTTTTATTGAATAGCGCATTTTCATCGGATGCGGTATGCAAGATATTAAGTTCCGCTTCTGTAAGCTGCATGCCAACTGCTAATTTATTTTTAATTACATCATCAAGCGTCAGTCCGCAAAAAAACTCATCATCAATATAAAGATTGACGCGAGTTTTGTCTTTTTTTTGTGCCTGCAGGCGTGTAACAAAAGGCATCAGTATAGACTAAATTGTTTTTTGATGTTTTGCAAGTGGTTTTTCAGTCACCACCATGAATAAAAGGCACATAAAGTGCCTTTTATTTTTATAGGGAGAATGAATTAGTAAATCAACGATACGGAGTTTATAACATTATACAAATAATGCCGCCCTTACCGTTATTAACAATTTTGGTCAAAGTACGTTTCATTTTTGTCTGGGCTTCAGGATGCATGCCGTTACATTTTGTCGTTATGCCGTCTTGGACAATTGCTTGCAAAGGTTTACCAAAAATATTTGTATTCCAACATGCGGTTTTGTCGTTTTCATAATCGGTGCTGATAGTTTTGAGCATTTCCTCGGATTGCGCTTGCGAGCCGATTGTCGGAGTAACTTCGGTGGAAACATCTACCTTAATAATATGAAGACTTGGTGCGGTTGCGCGGAGTTTTACACCAAAGTTTCTGCCCTGACGATAAAGCTGAGGCGCGTCAAGCCTGTAATCTTTAAGTAACGGAGTTACTACACCATAACCTGTGTGTTCAACTTGCGCTAAGGCTTCTTTTATTTTGTCGTATTCCGATTTCGCCGCGCCCAGATGTTTGATGTAAGCGACAAGTTCCTGCTCGGTTTTAATTTCAGTACCGCATTCGCCGCTGAGAACTTTATAATAAAGTTCAGGTTTTGGAACAATATTATAAGTTATCATACCGGTTGCCACATCGGTCGAAACGGTTTCCAGACTTTGAAAGTTTTGCGACTTTTCAAAAACGCGTGCAGTGTCATTATCGGACAGGCGTTTAATATTTTTTGTGTAGTGTTTCAGCGCTTCGACCGCCTCGCAAATAATTTGATGGTTACAATCAAGTACAGTAAGCCATTTAGGCATGGTAACTTTGAAACCGCTGACACCGAATGCTTGCAATATTGCGGTAAAAATATTGTTAATGTTATCAAGAGACAGGTTTTCAACATCCATTGGCAAAACTGCAACATCATGTTTATCTGCTATTGCTGTACAAACCTTGCAGCATTCAGCACTCTGCGGAGACATGCTGTTTACGACAACTACAAATGGCTTACCGCATTTTTTGAGCTCTTTGATAGAACGCTCTTCCGCTTCAATATAATTCGTTCGCGGAATGTCGGTAATAGTACCGTCAGTGGTCATCATAACCGCAATAGTGCTGTGATCAACTATTACTTTTTTAGTGCCGATTTCGGCGGCGCGCTCGAATGGAATTTCGGTATCGCTCCACGGCGTTTTAACATGACGAACTTTGCCGTCGGCATGGTTTGCAATTGCGCCCGGCACAAGATAACCTACGCAGTCAATCATGCGGACTCGCATTGATGCCGCTCCTGCAACTTTGATTGCAACTGCTCTTGCAGGTACAAACTTTGGCTGGGTAGTCATTACCGCCGTACCGTCTCCGCTTTGAGGCAGTTCGTCAATAACGCGCTGCTGTTCGGCTTTGCCTTCGACTTTTGGGACTACCATTGTGCGCATAAAACGGCTTATAAAGGTCGATTTTCCGCATCGGACGGGACCAACAACGCCGATATAGATATCGCCGTTTGTGCGCGTCGCTATGTCCGTGAATATATTTTGTGTTGTTGCCATTTTTCCTCCCTAAAATTGAATGACATTTACATAGCCATAATTATTAAGAGAAATGACGAAATATGCAGTTAATTTTTTAAATTTTGGAAAAATTTAAAATTACAAGTTAGTACTATTTTATGTTAGCTTATCGGATTACACGAGCATCCAAAAACCGAGAAAGTCAAATTGGATGGCTGGACTTACCAGCCAACTAAGATTCTGCAAGTCCAACTAATTCATGTATTAAATTTTATTTAATTTCTTTAAGTGATGCTAACCATTGTTCATGCTTTTTTTTGAGTTTTTTCTTTTGAATACTTTTTAAATATGTGACTGAGTTTTCTTTACCGGTAAGCAGGCGGAAAATATTAGTACGGTGTGTGAACCAAATTAAAAAATAGAAAACAAAAAGCAAGCGACAAATTGCTATATTAGTACTATTATGAAGAGCTTGATAACTGACCATAAAAGTCATAAAAAGAAAACTTGCCATTGCGCCATATTCAAAAATTATTAAATACAAGTTCATTATCAAGAAACAAATAGTGCAAACAACTGGATTTGCGACCAAAAAAACTCCGACGGTGGTTGCGACACCTTTACCGCCCTTAAAACCGAAAAATGCCGGGAAACAATGACCTATGACGACTGACAAACCGCAGGCATAAAGTGCGATAATGCTGGACGGTGAGTTAGCTGCGCCGCCAAAAGCCAAATAACCGACAAGCGCCGGAATTGCACCTTTTACAACATCAACTGTAAGCACCAAAAGACCGACTTTAAAACCGAAAGTGCGCACCATATTCATGGTGCCCGGATTACCGCTGCCCTGCGCGCGTATATCTTTTTTTCGTTTATTCGAGACTATAACAGAAATGTTCAGGTTACCAAGCAGATAGCTGAGGCTCCAAAAAAGGAATAGCCAATACAAACTCATTGCATATCCTCCTTTTTGTTTCTGTTGCGCAGCAACAAGCGGATTGGAGTGCCAATTAAATCAACGCTTTTTCTCAAGGAGTTTTCCAGATAGCGCAAGTATGTTGAAGGAACAATATCTTTTTCATTTACAAAAAGAGCGAATGTTGGCGGACTGATGCTGACTTGTGTGCTGTAAAGGAATTTTGCACGCTTACCGCTTACGAACGGCGGCGGAGTCACCGCTACAAACTGTGTAATCAAATTGTTAAGCGTTCCTGTAGTTATACGAGTTTTTGAATGTGATAATACCAATTCAATTGATTTCATAATTTCGCCTATGCGCTGCCCTGTTAATGCTGAAATATATATCGCTTTAAAATATGACATAAAGGCAAGGTCGCGTTCCAGATTTTTGTTAAAAGCATTCATCGTATAAGAATCCTTTTCAACTAAATCCCATTTATTGATACAGATGACGCTTGGTTTACCCATTTCATCTATATATCCAGCAAGACGGACATCTTGCTCAGTCAATCCCTCATTAGCATCAACAACAAGTACACAGACGTTGCTGTTTCGAATGGCGGCGAGCGCGCGGACAACGCTGTAATGTTCTACTGTTTCAACTTCGACGCTGCGTTTGCGGCGAATGCCTGCGGTATCGGTCAGAATATATTCGCGGCCATTATGGCGGAAAGATGTATCAATACTGTCACGGGTAGTGCCTGCGACTTCGCTTACCATGACGCGTTTTTCGCCAAGCAGTTTGTTTACGATACTGCTTTTACCAGCGTTTGGTTTTCCTATGATAGCAATGCGCTCAGGAAGTTCCGGATCTTCTGCGGCAATACTTTTTTCGCTGTCATCGGTTGTCTTCTTGCCGGAATCGATTTTTTTAAAGTTTGCAACTACAGCATCCAATAAATCGCCGAGACCGGTTTTTTGAGCGCAACTTATTGCATATGGTTCGCCGAGCCCTAAGGAATAAAACTCGTGAAGATTATTTTCAATTCTGGATTTGTTGTCAAGTTTATTTACTGCCAAAATTATAGGCTTTTTAACTTTGCGTAACAGGCGCGCAATATCGGAATCTGCGGCGGTGACTCCTGTTTCTCCATCGGTCATAAAAATAATGCAATCTGCCAATTCTATCGCGATATCAACTTGTTCTTTTATATGAGCACTGAATAAATTATTGCGCTCGTCAAAGTCAAGACCGCCGGTATCTACCAGCGAAAAGTTATATCCACACCAATTTGCGTCTGCATAAATGCGGTCACGCGTTACACCAGCTTCGTTATCAACAATGCTTATCTGTCTGCCTGTAATTGTATTTAAAAATGTGCTCTTCCCTGTGTTTGGTCGCCCAATTATGGCTACGAATGGAATTTTCATATTAGAATTTAACAAATAAAAAAGCAATTTGCAACATAATGTATTTACTATTATTCTCATATTTTAAAAATTTATCAAATTTTACTTTAATTCGAAGATAATAAGTGACGCTTGGTTTTGATTATCAAAGAATAATGCATATTATGTAAACAAGAAATGCGGCGGCATATGCAACCGCAATATTTAATATCACTGCAATCGAGGCGGTGCGGCGATTGGTTTGAACTGAGATTGCTTTTATACAAGGAATGCACGGCGGATAAAGCAGGAAAAAAACAACAAATGCCAACAGCGAAGCGGAAGTGAAACCGAATGGCATAGCGGTGGACATAATTGCTCCGGAGGGCGCAAAAATTGCGATTGCTACTGCGGTCATTTCTTTTCCTATAATACCGAAAACTAATGTTGCTATAACCGTCGCACTATTAAGTCCTAAGGGTGCAAAAAGTGGTGCCATAAATCCGCAAATTTGAAACAACGCGCTGTCGGCAATATCAGCGGCAGGCTGGAAGTTAAACTTATATGTTGTTAATAACCACAAAACTGCGGCGGAAATCAAAACTGCTCCGCTTATACGTTTGAAAAAGTCCCCTGTCTTTATAAGCACTGATATCAGCATTTGTTTTATTGAAAAAGTTGTTTTTCCTGCCCCGTCAGCTGCGCTGCCACTTAGTGCAAAAGTGGAATTTTTTGCATTGTATTGAACTGAGCGTTCAGAAGAAATATGTTGAGATTGAAGAGCTTGAGAGGACAATCGGGAACTGCGAGATTGTTGTTTTATTAGTTTAGAATTCGGTTGCGACTTGGAAAGTTCAAACTTAAGCGGTTGCTTTTGTTTTGGAATTGCGATGATGCTTATAAATAAACCTATAAATATAGTTGCTATATATAATAAAAATATTAAAAAGAAATTCAACTTTAAAATTCCGGAAAGCAACATCAGAACAATCGGAGCCTGTGCACTGCACGGGATAAACGAAAGAAGGATTATACTCGCGCACGGGTGCGATCATCCTTGATTGTTGAAAGCGTGCTGACTGCAACTGTTCCATGACCAAATCCCATGACTATATTTATTATAGTACGTGAATCAAGTCCGGCGCGGGCAAAAAATCTGGCAAATTCGCCGCTGATTTGGTTAATAAGATTTGTGTTTTCCAATAAATAAAAAAATGAAAACAAAATAAAAAGCTGCGGTAATAATCCAAGTAAAGTTTCAAAAGCCGGAATCACACCGCTTACGAAAAGCCCTGAGATGCCCATAGTTGCGCTTCTTATGCCAAATGCTCCGGTAATAACATTGAAGAAAGCATTGAGGCAATTTGTCCATAAATCAGATAAGGTATGCCCGATTGTGCCGAATGCAAGCCAAAAAACAAATAATGAAATACTTAAGAAAATAAAAAGCACACGCAGTTTACGCATACTTTATATCTATTTTTATTTGGGTTCTGCTAGCACAATTGAAGGAATTTAAATTTGAGTGACGGAAAAGCAAGCAAAAAAAATGCTTGAACATAGTCATAAATTCTTTAACCGACTTTAATTTCTTTTTCCAAAGTTTTAATAAAGTCAAGAAAAGTTGAAATGTCTGTAAACTGGCGATAAACTGCTGCAAAACGGACATATGCAATTTCGTCAATTTTTTTCAATTCGTTCATTACCATATCACCAATTTTTGCACTGCTTACTTCTTGTTCTAAGTCGCCAAGCAATTGTTTTTCAATATTTTCAATAATACTATTTATCTGATTGATGGTTACAGGTCGTTTCTCGCAAGCTTTTATAATTCCGTTTTTAATTCTTATGACATCAAATGCCTGTCTGCTGCCGTCACGTTTTACAACCAATAACGGCATAATTTCTACCGTTTCGTAGCTTGTAAATCTTTTTCCGCATTTTATGCATTCGCGTCTGCGGCGAATACTGTTTGCACCTTCGTTAACTCGGCTGTCAACAACTTTGCTTTCGCTATGTCCGCAATAAATACACTTCATATTGTACTCCTTAGAATTAAGGTACACCAGATACAGTAATTTGGCAAGAATTTTCACAAGTTAAACTTTATAGTAATACAATAATACAGAGATAATCTCTTAACTTGATACTACTTTTGTAAAAAATTTAGATTTTATATACATATAGCACCTATTTGTTATATGTAAAGGAGAATAATAAATGGCAGATTCAATTTTGATGAATCAGGCGACACTGGATGGAACCTATAACGGTGAAGATGCTTCACTTACTTCAAATTTCTCATCAGTTACTCTTGTAAATGGTTTAACTGTTACCAAAACCGCAGATAAGACAGTATGGATAAACGGAGAATTGATATATACAATCACAATTACTAATAATGCTAATTATGATTTTGTAAATCCGGTTCTTACAGACACTTTAGATAATACGCAAGTTTCTCTTGTTGAGGACAGCGTAGATATAAACAGCACTACAGCAACGTACACTTATAATAGCACTACCGGCTTATTGTCAGTTAATGTTCCGACTATAACTGCAGGCTCTACTACAGCCGTGACATTCAAGGTTACTCAAATTTAAGTCTAACCTTCCGATTTCGAATATCTAAAACATTTCGAGTCGGTTTTTACATGTGTACAGTCAACTAAAGATAACTGCAAACTGTGCAATATTTAAAGGAGATAATTTTATGCTTAATAATAAAAACAGAGAATGCTGTTGCGGCGAGTGGTACAAAAATCAATGCTGTCAGAAAGACATCAAATGCAATAGCGGTAAAGATAACGAACACCGTAACGACAAAAAAAGGGATTGTAAAGAAAGCGACCACGACAGCGGTTTTAATAACAATGTCGAAAAAGATAAAATGGATAATCTAGAAATCGGCGATAATAAAAATAATAAAGAAAAAAACGATAAAAATTATATAATTAAAGACAAAGAGAAAGATGTAGATAACGAACACGGCGAAAAAGATAAGAACAAAAATTGTGACAGCGACAAAAACAGCAAAATTTGTAACCGTGCTTATTTAAATATTCCTTTGTGCGACAAAATCCAAACAATTGAATCAAATGAAGTTGTTATTCACAAAATTGATGTTCTTATTGAAAAAACAGCCAGTTGTGAATATACTTTTGTAGGTGACAAAATTACTTACTGCCAGAAAATTAAAAACAAAAGTAATATAAATTTAAAGCATGTTGAGTTTAAAGATTTTTTAAATGAAGAAACTGAATATATTGAAAACAGCTTTAAGGTAGACGGAAATCTGGTTTGTCCTAAAGTATGCGGTCATGAGATTTCCTATACAATTTCTGAATTAAAAGCACACACAGAGATTTCAATCACTTTTTTAGTTAAAATACTTTAAATTTTAAGAGTGTAAGAAACTATAAATTGGCTGAAAAAAAATAATTTTAAAAAAACAGGCATCTATATGTCTGTTTTTAATTTGAAAGTTTGCTTTGGATATCTGCAAGGCGCAGGGCTTCCATAAGATCGCCTATATCACCATTCATGAATGCAGGAAGATTATAAACTGTATAATTAATACGATGGTCAGTTATGCGCCCCTGAGGATAGTTATAAGTACGAATACGCTCGTTGCGGTCACCAGTACCGACCTGGACTTTACGGGTCTCGGCATATTTTTGGTCAGCTTGAGATTGATAAAAGTCAGCAAGTTTGGTTTGCAAAATCAACATTGCTTTTTCTCGGTTTTTGATTTGGCTGCGTCCATCCTGGCAGGTTACCACTGTATTAGTAGGCAGGTGGGTTATGCGGATTGCGCTCTCAGTACGGTTAACGTGCTGGCCGCCTGCTCCGCTGGCACGATAGGTGTCTACTTTCAAATCTTTTTCATCAATTTTAAAATCGACTGTTACAGCTTCGGGAAGCACGGCAACTGTACATGTGCTTGTATGAATACGCCCTTGCGTTTCGGTATCCGGAACGCGCTGGACTCGGTGCACTCCGCTTTCATATTTGAAACGGCTAAATGCGCCCTCGCCTGCTATCGTGAAACAAACTTCTTTAACGCCGCCGATTTCGGTTTCGTTGACATCATTGATTTCAACTTTAAAGCCATGTGAAGATGCATACATATTATACATCCGCAAAAGAGCTTACCGCGAACAAAGTCGCTTCGTCGCCGCCTGCACCGTCGCGGATTTCAATTATGACGTTGCTGTCGTCGCGGTCATCTTTAGGCAACATCAAGATTTTAAGTTCTTCGGTTAAATCCGAAATCTGTTGTTCATTCGCAGTGATTTCAGCGCATGACGAGTTCGATAATTTCAGGGTCTTTTTCAATTAAAAGAAGTTCTTTTGCAGATTTAATATCTGCGGCTATCTTTTGATATTTCGAGAATGCATCCACAAGGGGTTGCAACTTTTTTTGTTCTTTGGCAATTTTTTGATATTCGTTAATATCAGACATAATGTTTACGTCCATCATTTTGTCACAGATCCGGTCATATGCGGTTTTTATTCCTTCAAGTTTTTCAAGCATTATTTACCTCAGTTCGCGGCATGCGCGCTGTTATAACCCTGTAATTGCCGCTTATATCTTTTATTATATTTATATCATGATAACTTGCATTTTGTAAAAGGCTTTTAACGGAATAAGCTTGTGTATTATCCCCTATTTCAAGTGCAAGCAATCCGTTTGGAGCAAGATAATCAGGGGCTTCGGCAACAATTTTACGGTAAAATTCCATACCGTCAATTCCGCCGTCAAGTGCCAAGCGCGGCTCATGCAAAGTTGATTTATCGTATATACCTAATTCCTCAGCTTTGATATATGGAGGATTACTGACTATAATATCAAATTGATTTTTTATATTATCAATATTACGAAATAAGTCGCTTTTGATAAAATCAATATCTGCCTTATTCAAACATGCGTTTTTTGATGCAATACGCAATGCTTTTTTACTTATATCACTTGCGTAGATTTTTGCTTTTGTATGTTTGGCAATTGCAACTGCTATACAGTCGCTGCCTGTACATAAATCCAGAATTTTATCTGAGTCCTTTGCTGCTTTAATAACGGTTTCAGCCAGTATTTCAGTATCAAAGCGCGGAATTAAAACACTGCGATTTATATATAAAGGAAAGTCATAAAAAAACCATTTCTTAGTTTGATAAGCAATCGGTTTGCCGTTTTTATATTCATTTGCTATTTTAATGCACTTGTGTGCTATTTTATTTGGAATTCCTTCAAGTGTGAATACTTGGGATTTCGGACAACTTAAAACCAACGATATAATCGTAGCGGCGATTTCATCGTTGGCTATTGCTTTTTTTAAATCTTTTACTAACATAAAAATTCAGTGAAACACGTCCGCAACATATTTTGCTTATGCTTTTTTGTAGCGTTTATTGAATTTCTCGACCATACCTGCAGAGTCGACAATCTTTTGCTTACCCGAAAAAAATGGGTGACATTTGTTGCAAATTTCCACCTTGACTTCATTGCCAGGTTTTGTTGTAGCATTAACAAATTGGTTGCCGCAAGCACAGATAAATGTAGCTTCATGATAATTTGGATGCGTATTCTTTTTCATCTTTTCTCCTATTAAGCAGGATAATGCATATTCACTGTGATTGTCAAGATGTTTTAGCATCGTTTTATTAAAATTTCACATAATCATTCATATTTCCGGCACCGGTCAGGATAATCGCGTCATATTTACATGCATTTTTTTGAATAAAGTTTTTCAAAACGATTGGAGTGGCAATATATTTTACCGAAAGCGCGTTTGCCAAATCTTTTGCTGTTCCGCCCGGAATGACTTTTTCACGAGTTGCGTAAGTTTTAAACATTACACAATTGCAGTCACTTAATACCGAAATGAATTGGTCAAAAAGCGCAATAGTACGGGTATAAGTATGCGGCTGAAAAATTATTAAAAAATTATTGTAGAGTGATTTAGCAGTTTTAATAGTTGTGGCTATTTCTGCAGGATGGTGAGCGTAGTCAGTAATAAGGTGGCAAGCATTTAAATTGGCAAAAGTTTGATTTGAAGTATTATTTTTTTTTGAAAGTTTGGAAGAGTCGGAAACGGTCGGAAGATTAACGGCGGCAGTGCATTTAATTTCTGCCAACTTTTCAAATCTTCGGGCTATTCCCGTATATTGTGAAAGGGCTTGTGCGATTTTTTTAGGTTTAATGCCTAGATGTCTACCGACAGAAGCCGCTGCAAGCGCGTTATACACATTATGCATTCCAGGAACTGTTAATTTGACCTGGCATAGAATTTTATTTTTTTTGAACCAGATTAAAAGAATATTTGCCTTTAATATATTCTTTTATTTCAGCAGCATGTACTGCCCCGTTATTTAATCCAAATTCAATTGTTTTGTTTTTTGCAGTCAGTGCTTTGCTGTTTGGGCAATCTGCATTTTTAATTACTGCTTCGGCTTTCGCGGCAAAAGCGGCGAACGTATTTTTAATATCTTCGATATCTTTATAACAATCCATATGGTCTTCATCTACGTTGGTAATGACTGCTATAGTCGGACTAAGCGTTAATAAACTGCGTTTGAACTCGCAAGCTTCAGTCAGGAAAATCTTTTCTGAACCGATTACATAGTTGCGACCGATTTCGTTTACTACTGCACCGTTGTGAAGTGTAGGATTAAGTTTTGCAGTATTCAGAATCGCATATATCATTGCAGTGGTTGTTGATTTGCCATGTGTGCCGGCTACTGCTATGCGAGTACTGAAAGTGCTTTCTATTTCTGCCAAAAGATTTTCACGTGTAGTAATTTCGATGTTTTGCGCTTTGCTACTTGAAGTTCGGCGTTATCTTCTGCTATTGCGTTTGTAATTACAAGTAAATCACAGCCGTTTAAATTATCTGCGGAATGTCCAATGCATACTTTTATGCCCATTTTGGTAAGCATATGCGTCTGGTCATTTGCGGTTAGGTCACTGCCAGTTATTATGTGCCCTTTGTGCTTTAAAATCGCGGCAAGAGCACTCATAGAAATACCACCGATACCTACGAAATGAATTCTTTGTTTTTTTTGCAAATTCATACTTCATATTATGAAATAATCGCTTTATGAGTTCGCGAATAAAAAGGCTGGAAAAACCCATTTTGCTTCAGCAATTTAAAGCATTAGTTTTGACAATTTGCCTAAATAATTTCGGCAATTAAAACATCCTCTTGAACTGCGGTGACTTTTACATTACACCAATCAAATGTAAGTTTTTTTGTGTTTTTAATTTTGATATTTATGTATTCACGGCTTGTAGCGGTATACCAATTGTTTTTTTCATTTTCGATAAGGACTGCCAAGTTTTTGCCAACATAAGATTGCAAAATTCTATTTGTGATACTTTTTTGAATACTGATGAGTTCTTGCGTACGGTTTGTAACAATGCTTGGCCGCAATTGCGGAAGAGAAGCGACTTTTGTGCCGGTTCTGCGCGAATACGGAAATATATGAGCATGTAAAAAATCGATTTTACGGATAAACTGCCCCGTTTCGGCAGCATCTTCAGACGTTTCAGTAGGAAAACCGCAGATAATGTCTGTTGTAATTTGTCCTTCGGGAAAATATTTGCGAATTAAATTTACTTTTTCAAAATACTCAGCAGTCGTATATTTGCGGTTCATAGACATCAGGACTTTATCCGAGCCGCTTTGCAATGGCAGATGAAAACTTGGGCAAAAGCTGTTACAATTTTTCAAGGTTTGTAAAAGTTCGGAAGTGATAATACGAACTTCTATACTTGAAAGACGGAAAGCAAGTCCGCAATTATCGACTGCGACGCAAAGCTCGCTTAAATTAGTACCGATATCCAGTCCGTAACTGCTTAAATCTATTCCGGTTAATACAATCTCTTTTACATTCCGGTGTTGAGATTTTATTTCTTGAATTATATCGGCGGTTTGACGGTCGCGTGAGCGACCTCGTAGATACGGGACAATACAATAAGAACAAAAATTGTTACAGCCATCCTGAGCTTTTATAAATACTCTGTTGCGTGTTTTGGCGGTGGAAATTTCTGAAGGTAAAATATTTCCTTTGATGTTTTGCAGATAATTCAAAATAAATTCAGAAAGTTCTTTTTTATCAGTACCCAAGATTTTAATAATATTTAATGAATCGGTTTGTGAATTAAATTGCTCTGCGTTGAGTTGTGAAGCGCAGCCGCAAATAATTATTCGGGCGGCTGGGTCACGGCGCAGAATTCGGGAAACTTCATAACGGGATTTTTTTTCAGCGAACTGAGTAATAGCACAAGTATTGATTAAATATAAATCAGATTTTTCAAGTTTTTCGGTGATTTGATGACCATGTTTGCGCAATTCAGTCGCAATTTCACTGCTTTCATATTGATTAACTTTGCGACTGAGGGTTATTATGCAAATTTTGCAACTTTCATTTGTTTGTATCATAGCTCCCCCGTTTGACTTAAAATAATTGACGCGCGATTGGCAGCAGTTTCGGCACGCAGTATTCTGGAACCAAGAGTTATCGCGTCAGTATTTCGGCGCAAAATTTCGCGTTCGCTTTCTAAAAAGCCGCCTTCACAGCCGATTACAAGACAACACGATGAGGTTGTTTCGTTTAAATGAAGTTCCTTCATTTTTTTGCTTTGTTCGCTTTCATCGGCGAAAATTACTTTTTGAAAACTTGCAATTTCTTTTGTCATTTGCTGGAAACTTAATACTCCGCGGATAGATATGGGAATACTTCTTTCGCATTGTTTACAACTTTGTTGAGCAATAATTTCAAGTTTTGAAATATTTACAGATTTCGGGGGGATATTACAATTTGCAGAGTTGAAAATGGTAACTTCGGCAACACCGATTTCGTTCAGCTTTTGAACAACAAGCGCAAGATTTTCAAACTTGATAAGCGCCAAAAAAACTGTTAAATAAAATTTAGGATTACTGATATTTTTCTGCTTTTGAATATATTTCAATATGCTTTCTTTTTTTGTAATTGTTGTAATTTTGTATATATAATCAAACTCGTCATGCAGACAGCAAGAATTTCATCGCCGATTTTTAGGCGCAGAACATTGGCAAGATGATTATGCTCGGAATCTGTTAATATCAAATTCGAAGTCAACGCAAGTTTTTGATTTATATAAAATCTTTTCACTTTTTATTGTACAACAAAAAAGACTGCTTTTTCAAGCAATCTTTAAAGTTAAATATTTTTTAACCGCGGCTTTCTTTGCGGGCGCGTTTACGGGCGGCTTCACTTTTCTTTTTGCGTGCTACGCTTGGCTTAACATACTCTTCTTTTTTGCGGATATCACCTATGATACCATCTTTTTGGCATTTACGTTTAAAACGTTTTAATGCGCTTTCAAGATTTTCGTTTTCGCCGACTACTACTACTGTCATTATTGTCACCCCGCTTTTAAGTTACGATTTATAAGGATACCTTTTATTATTTATGTTGTCAAGTGGTTCTTCAGCCGCTTAAACCCGTTTTATCCGTGCCGAACTCGGTCATTGTGCCGGTTTTTTCATCATATATCCTGTAACCGCAGCCACGCAGACGCAACGGCATATAGTCGCCATCTTTTGGAGCACGTCCAAAAAAATTTTCAATTATAAATAGTGGTCCTTGATGTGCAACAATCAAAACGTTTTTATTCTGATAATTATTTACAATACTTTTCATAAACGGAAAAATTCGCTTTTCCATTGTTGCAATAGTTTCCAATCCTTTGGCAGTGCGAGGCTTTGATAAATTCCAAAAAGACATAAAATTGTCAGTTTTGCCGACCATTTCGCCAAAGTCACGCTCTGTAAGACAAGGTTGGTAACTTATAATATTCCTCGCTCCTAACGCGTTATCTTCCGTGCCAAGAATAATCTTGCATGTATCTTTTGCTCGCGCGAGCGGTGAACAGAAAACAGCGTCAAAAGAAACGTTTTTCAATTGTTCATGAAGTTCTTTTGCTTGCTGAATACCTTTAGACGTTAAATATGTTTCTGATTGACCTTGTATCCTGCCATCAACATTCCAATCAGTTTCGCCATGCCTTACTACGTAAATCATTTTCTAACATTTAAACATTTAAAACTATTTCGCAAATTCCGTTGCGCGGCTTTCACGAATAACGTTTATACGGATTTGACCCGGATAATTAAGTTTGCTTTCGACTTCCTTTGCAATTTCTTTTGCAAGAAAGATTGCTTGCTGGTCATTGACTTGGTCTGGCTTAACGATTACGCGGATTTCACGTCCGGCACTGATTGCGAAACTTTTTTCAACCCCGGGATGAGCATCGGCGATTTCTTCAAGGTCACGCAGACGTTTTACATAGTTTTCCAGATTTTCGCGGCGTGCACCGGGACGAGCCGAGCTGATTGCGTCAGCGACCTGAACAAGAACTGCCTCGATGCTTTTATAAACAACATCGCCGTGGTGAGCTTCAATACAATGAATGACTGCTTCAGTTTCTTTGCACTTTTTAGCAAGTTCCACACCTATTGAAACGTGAGTACCGTCAACTTCGTGGTCGGTTGCTTTACCTATATCATGCAGAAGACCTCCACGTTTTGCAATTTGCTCGTTCGCGCCGATTTCAACCGCAAGCAAGCCTGCGAGCATTGAAACTTCTTTGCTGTGATTTAAAACATTTTGTCCGTAACTTGTACGATATTTCAGGCGGCCGAGATTTTTGATAAGTTCGGGATGAAGTCCGTGAACCTTGCAATCATAAGCGGCAGTTTCGCCGAATTCTTTGATATGTCCATCGATTTCTTTTTTAGTGCGCTCGACGATTTCTTCAATACGTGCCGGATGAATTCTTCCGTCAAGAATAAGTTTTTCAATTGAAAGGCGCGCGATTTCACGGCGGTATGGGTCAAAGCTGGATATGGTTATCGCCTCTGGCGTATCGTCGATAATCAAATCAACACCGGTTGCAGCTTCGATTGCGCGGATATTACGACCTTCACGACCAATAAGGCGACCTTTGACTTCGTCATTGGAAATTGGAATAGTGCTGATTGTGATTTCGCTTGTATGATCGGCGGCACAGCGTTGTACAGCGGATGTTATGACTTCGCGTGCTTTTTTGTCTGCGTCTTCTTGTGCGTCAAGTTCGATTTGACGAACCAGTTCAGCTGCTTCCCCTTTGGCTTCATTAACAAGGCTGTCGATAAGTTCTTTTTTTGCCTGAGCCTTAGTCATCCCGGTGATTTTTTCCAGTTTCTCAACCGCATCGTTAAGTTTCTTTTTGGCATCGGTAAGATTTTTTTCAACTTGTTTTTTTGTGTTATCGATATCGGCGCGTGTGTTGTCAATTGCAAGTTCTTTATTTGTCAGAGCCTCTTCTCGCTTGCCAAGCTGCTCCTCACGTGCAATTACCCTGCTTTCTGTGCGCTGTATCTCGCTTTTTCTTTCGCGTAACTCGATATCATTTTGATTTCGGATTTTAAGGGCTTCTTCTTTGGCTTCAAGAATTGCTTCTTTTTTAACGGTTGCGGCTTCGTCAAGCGCTTTTTTGATTATGTTGCCGGCGCTTGTTTTGTTCTTGTTAGCGATGTTTTGGCTGAGCATCTTGCACACAAAAAAGCCAATTGCGAAACCCTACCAAAAGACCGACAACGGAAAATATTGCTATTTCCATTTTGCTTCCTTCCTTTTATTAAATTGTTTGAATTGACCGATGCCGCTATGCAGTCCAACTTTGTGATTACTTAACCGGAACAAGAGTCAATATGTATATGTCTATATTACAAGGGTAATTATGCCCTTATAGTTCAACATTTAAATTATATAAGAGAATTATATAGAAGTCAAATAATTGACCTAAAAAGTGTTTGTGAATTTTAGGCAGATATTTTAAAATAATTTAGAAATCGAATTGAAATTTAGGGAGGGATTAAGATGGAAAAGCCAATCAAACCGGGAATTTACAAACATTTTAAAGGAAAAATCTACAAAGTTTTAGCAGTTGGAAAATCCAGTGAAAATCTTGAGCCGCAAGTTATATATCAAGCGCTTTACGAGGATTGCGGGATTTGGACAAGACCTGCAAAAGAATGGAATCAATTTGTAACAATTGAAGGCAAAAAAGTTAAGCGGTTTGAGCCGTTTGACATAACGCAATTTCCCACCACAACCCAAGTAGCGGATAAAAATGCGCAGATGTGTTATTTTGACAAAATAGCCTTGATTGATATTAAGAATCACAAAGTTTTAATGGCACGAAGCAAGGGAAAAGAGCATTTTTATATGCCAGGCGGAAAACGCGAGGCTGGAGAAAATGATATACAGTGTTTGGCACGCGAAATAAAAGAAGAACTTGGCGTGGAAATTGATGCAAATACCGTAAGTTATTACGGAACATATACAGCCTATTCGCATAAAGATACTCCGCCGGCGCAATTGATTATGTATCAGGCAAAATACAAAAGAAAACCTGCCGCAACAAGCGAGGTAGAAGAAATTGCGTGGCTTGGCTATAAAGACCGTGAGAAAGCAATCGGCAGTGGGCGGACTTTGATGGATGAATTATATTGGAAAGGATTGATTAAATAATTATTTTTCAAATCCTGTTTTATAAATGTTTTTAGTTTTTTCGTAACTTTCTGAAATAATAAAATTTTTCTGATTTTTTAAAAACGATTTTTTATCCTCAAGTGCACATACAAGAGTAGATTGTAAATCTTCTATTTGTCTTAAATAGCGGACAAATTGCTCATTATCGCCGCTATTTACCGCGCTTTGGCAATCTTGAAACCCTTCTTCTATACCTTTATAAAAGACATTATATTTATCCAAGGAAATGCGATCATGTTCCTGTAACTTAACATATAATTTGTCGTTGTCGCCTTTATCAAGATTATAATATGGGTTATATTTTCTGGGTATTGCTTCAAGCAGATTTACAAAACAATATGGATTTTGTTTGATAACTGAAAACATTTTTCCCATCTTTTTTTGGTTTAAAAAAACATTTATTCCGTTTTTTTCAGCTTCATCGGTTCCTATCAAGAAAAATGTTTGAAGTTTTTTATTGCCTGCAACATCTTTAAAAGCCTTAGTAATTTGTCCGTTGTAACCTTCATCAATCAAAGCAAACGGTTGGTCAAGCTTTTCTTGTTTCAAATATTCTTTTCCATAATCAAATGAAAAATCTTTGGCGATACTCGTATTGACCCACATGGGTGACCAATCTTTAAATTTTGCAAGTTTTGCCATTTCCAACATAGGATGGCCGCCCTGTTCGGATACTTTTGCCGGATATTGCCGATTTTCTTCCATCCATTTTGTTGGTGCATAAAAAAATTCAGATAACATATAACCCACTTTTTTTATGTTGGGAAAATACTCATCATCCTTTTCATTTTCGATATTCATTATGTCATCATATAATAAAAACACCTAAAAGTCAATATTGGCTCTTAGCTAGGAGTGGACAAAATTGGAAAATTCAAATAGGTGATGCCTACCCCGTCCGCTTCGCGTCAACCCCTTCGCACGCTTGCTTTTAATAATTGGTAAACAGTTTATCGACGAAGGGGAATTTTTATTAGTGCGATTTTGTAAGAACTTTGTTTTAGTCTTTATCTTTATCGCTTGAAGATGCTGAAACTATATCACCGCTTGCCATTTTTGCTTTGATTTTTTCGACCACTTCGTTTTTAACAGCTGGATTATTTTCAAGATATGATTTTACATTTTCTTTGCCCTGTCCGATTTTTTCGTCGTTGTAACTAAACCAGTCGCCCGATTTTGCAATTATGCCATTAGTAATCGCAAGGTCTAAGATACAGCCTTCGTTGCTTATGCCTTTGCCGAAAATTATATCAAACTCTGCGGTGCGGAAAGGAGGTGCAAGTTTATTCTTAACGACTTTGATACGTGTGGCATTACCGATAAATTCTTGACCGTCTTTTACACTGTCTTTACGGCGAACATCAAGGCGGATAGTTGAATAAAATTTCAAGGCCTTGCCACCGGGAGTAACTTCAGGGCTGCCGAACATAACTCCGACTTTTTCACGGAGCTGGTTAATGAAAATTAAACAAGTATCGCTTTTATTAACAACAGGAGTTAATTTTCTCAATGCTTGGCTCATAAGACGCGCTTGTAGACCTATGAAACTGTCACCTATGTCGCCGTCGATCTCGGCTTTTGGGGTTAACGCAGCAACACTGTCAACAACAACCAAATCAATGCAAAATTTTAGCTTGAAATGAGTTTTTCCGCGATATCAAGTGCTTGCTCGCCTGAGTCGGGCTGGCAAAGAATAAGGTCTTGCAATTTGATACCAATTTTTTCGGCATAAATCGGGTCAAGAGCGTGCTCGGCGTCGATAAAAGCGCAAGTGCCGCCCATTTTTTGGCATTCGGCAATTACATGGAGTGAAACAGTGGTTTTACCGCCGCTTTCCGGTCCATAGATTTCAATTATGCGCCCACGCGGAAGTCCGCCTGTGCCAAGCGCATAATCAAGGGTAAGGCGACCTGTCGGAATAACTTTAATATTGCGAACCAGTGGTCCGTCGCCCAATTTCATAATTGCGCCTTTACCGTATTGCTTTTCAATTATGGCAAGCGCACTGTCAAGCGCCTTTTTTTTATCGTTGCTAAGTTCAGTTGGTTTCTTTTCTGTTGCTTTTTCCATTTTTTCTATCTTCCTTTATTCCTTTGATTTATTTTATATTGTTACATCTTGTTTGTCTTATTTTGATTCTGATTCTGCTTCTGCTTCCGGCTCTGCACCCGGCCAATGTTTTTTCTTTTTTTGAGGTCGCTGTATCATTTTTTGCAAAAATTTCTTTATATTTAATAAGATAATTTGCGGCAGAGTATACGCTTACAACGGTTGTCTTGACAAGCATAAAAATACAAATAAATTCGTAAACATCAAGCGCTGTGCCAAGCGCAATCACCGTATTGCTGCCCACAGCATCGAAAGCATAAAACATTAAAAGTACGATTGCTATATATTGCAGAACACTTTTAATTTTGCCATAGCGGTCTGCGGCAATTGTAATGCCTTTTTCGGCTCCCAGTTGACGCAAAGCATTTATAACATAATCTCTACCGATTGCGATAAAAACTGCCAAAACAGCGAGCCATACAGGAAGTACCCATGTGATAATATCAATATCAGTTGCAATTAAAACGAAACCCAATAAAGTCAGCATCTTGTCGGCGATAGGGTCAAGCAATTTACCCATATCGGTGACCTGATTATATTTGCGCGCTACCCAACCATCAAGCCAATCGGTAGCGGCAGCGAAAACAAACAAAATCAACGCAATTAACTTGCCGTATTGAATAAGAAATGAAGAATCATAAAAAATGCCCTCTGTGCCTCCGCATAGATAGAAAAACATAATAACAGGTAAAAGCACGATACGAGCAATTGTGATTTTGGTTGCAGTGGTTATTCTGTTAGTTGAAGTTTTGACTGCGCTAGTTACTGCGTTTTCGGTGGTGTTTGTTGCGGCATTGGTTGATACAGTTGTTTTATTAGTTGCTGCAGTTTTATTGCTACTTTTGGAAGTTGTTGCTTTATTCACCTGTTTTTTCTCCTATTAGATTTTCTTTTTGCATGCCGGTAATTTTTACTGTGTGATAGTTGCCAGTTGGAAAATGTTCACCGAATACCATAATAATCGGATCGACTTCAGGGCTTTGAAACTCCGCCCTTGTAACATTGCATCTTAGCACAGAGTCATAAGAATCGCAAACAACTTTTAAAGTTTTACCGACTAGTCGCGCATGGTTTTCGATAAGGATTGCACTTTGAAGGGCTTGAGCTTCCTTCAGGCGCAATTTTTTAGTTTTTGAACTGACTTGGCTGAGTGAGTAAGCGCGCGTACCTGGTTCGCGGCTAAAGGCAAAAAAGCCTACATAATCAAGGCGCGCTTCGTTCAAGAAATCGCATAAGATTTTGAAATCTTCATTAGTTTCGGTTGGAAAGCCAACCATAAAAGTCGAGCGAATTTTGATATCTTTGATTTGCGCGCGCAGTTTTCGGGTAAGCGCAAGATACTGCTCCGCACCAGCAGGGGTGACCCCTGCACCCGGTAAACTTTTCCTGTTCATAAGCTCAAGTATTCTAGCACTTGCATGCTGAAAAGGGACATCCAAATATTTACACACTTTTGGATTGGAAGCTATTTCGGAAATCAAGTCATCTGTAATTCCATTCGGATAAACATAATGCAAGCGTATTTTTTGAACCGTTGGAATTTTTGAAATCATGCGCAGAAGACCGGTTAAATTTGTGGAATCATCTTTATATTTCGTCAAATCTTGCGCGACCAAAATAAACTCGCAGATTCCCAAAGTCGCAAAATGTTTTATTTCTTCAAGAATTTCGTGAGCCGGACGGCTTCGGTATGCGCCACGAATTGAAGGAATTGTGCAATATGAACAATGGTTATTACAACCATCGGCTATTTTTATATAAGCATAACTTTTTGGAGTTGAAAGCAATTTATGAACGGAAGCGGTTGTATATTGCTTGATGTCCCAATACTCGTCGACTTCGGGCAAAAGTTTTTTAAGTTCTTCTTTATGCTTAACGGGAAGGCGACCGGCGACGATGATTTTTTCACATGTACCCTGTCGCTTATATTTGAACTTTGAAATAATAGTTTCTATTGCTTCCTTGCGCGCGCTGGCAATAAACGCACAGGTATTTATAATTATTATTTGAGCGGCGTTATCTTCAGCGACAAGCGTATAACCTGCGTTTTTTAGAATGGCGGCCAATTGCTCGCTGTCGCAGCGGTTTTTATCACAGCCAAGAGTTGTAATAGCAACTGTCTTTAGATTTGTGCATTGTTGGAGCAAAGTCGACAGCGCATTTTCTTTAGTGTCTAAGTTCTTCATAATAATAATTCACCTATTTCCTGCCAGGAATTAACCCGAACAAGTCCTTTGTCTGCGAGTTCATTATTGGTTAGATATTTGTTGTGATGTGCAGTAAACAAAAGCTTTTGATTTATATAAGGACCAAAATTATTCGATCTGTCGTCAATCAGAATATCGGCTTTCAAAAGATGTTTATCACGCATAAATATATATTGACTTGGATTGATAAATGGGAAGTGCTTTTTCAGCATGGCACATTTATCAGTGAGCAGTTTATCTGAATTCCATTCATACCCCTTCATCAAGAAGTCTGAACAAATATATAATAAATATTTTTCATTGAGTTTTTGTAAAATTTCTGTTACATCTTTAATTAGCGGAACACTATCATAAACGTTATTTTTTGCAAACATAAACTTGCAAAATTTATCCATCTCTTCATCAGTATTGAATATGTCTGTTAAATAAGCGCTTTTAAAAGTCGTGATATCAAAATCTATCCCATATTCTTTCATTAATGAAATTGTAAACTTTTCAACAATCACTTCGTCCAAATCAATTATAAGTGTTTTCTTATTCACATAACTGTAATAACATTTTATGCGGTCAAAAGCAATCTAAAAAGTGTCTTTCACTTCAATATCAACTGTCAGTGGTACGCTTAGACTTACAACGTTTTCCATAACTTGTTTTATAAGACCGCTTACAGTTTCAATTTCGTCAGGCGGACAATCAAAAACCAGTTCGTCATGAACTTGGGCGATTATTACAGGTATTGGTTTAAGCAACTGAGCGCAATCTGTGCCGTAGCGTTCGTCTAACTTTTTACCAATTTCCACCATGGCTTTTTTTATGATATCGCTTGCACTGCCCTGCATCGGCATATTCATAGCGGCGCGCGTGCCGAATTGAACTGTGTTATGATTGGAACTTGAAAGTTCAGGGAGATGGCGCCGTCTACCTAAAAGCGTTGCTGCCGCATAACCGTTCATTATCGCATCATCACGGCATTTATCCAGAAAAATTTTGATGCGAGGAAACTGGGCAAAATATTTTTCTATAAAATGCGAAGCATCACTGACAGAACAACCGATGCTTTCAGATAATCCAAATGCGCTGATGCCGTATACTATTCCGAAGTTGACAGCTTTTGCCTGACGGCGCATGTCGGAGGTTATAAGGTTTGTATCGACTCCGAATATCTTAACTGCGGTTTCTGTGTGAATGTCGCGGCTATTTTTGAAGGCGTTTTTCATAACTTCGTCGCCGGAAAAATGTGCCAAAAGTCGAAGTTCAATCTGTGAATAATCCGCAGAAATGATTTTGCCATTTGGGAAACGGCTTATAAAAAGTTTTCTGATTATATCGGCGTCGTCACTTCGCGCGGGAATATTTTGTATGTTGGGCTCATTTGCTTGATAACCTGCCTGTAACAGTAACAGTGTTATGGAAAGTCGAATGTACAAAGCCGTCTGCATCTGCCAGATTTTTGAAGCCTTGTATATATGTGGAATACAATTTAAAAATTTTTCGGTAACGCAAGATATGCGGTACTATCGGATGAGAGCCAGCCTTTTTTTGCAATTCATATTCATCCGTTGAGAAGCCTGTTTTGGTTTTGCGTGTGGTTTGCACTCCAAGCTTTTTGAATAGAATTTCGCCAAGTTGCTGTGGCGAGTTAATATTAAAAGTTGTTCCGGCAAAATTATAAATTTGCGCTGTAAGGTCTGAAATTTGGGCTTGAAGTTTAGCGGATTCATTTTGCAACGCCGTTAAATCTATTTTAGCACCACATTGCCGCATTTTAATTAGAATATCAACCAGCGGTAGTTCAATTTGTTGATAAAGTGGTAACATTCCTGCGCGTTGCAGTTTTTCCAAAAAATTTATGCGAAATACAGGCGCTAAGCGAAGACCTTGATTGGTTATTTTATATTTTGCAAAAAGTTCCTGCGGAGTGGAAAATGAAACGCCGGTGGTAAGCAAATGGTCACAAAGTTTTATATCAATCACAACATTATTAAGTTTTATATTATATGTAGAAAGTCTTTCCTTAAGTTGCTTACTGTCCCAGACAATTTTTGGAATTTGGCTTTCGTATAATAGTTTTAAGCAATTATTGATTTCATCAATTGTAAGACCTCCGCTTAGCAAATCAATTTGTATTAAAATCTTATATTCTATTTTTTCGTCTGAAGCCAGATAAATCGCTTCTTTATCACAAGTGTTAACTAATATCTTTGCGCTCATCAAGTTCTTAACAAGTTTTTCAAGTTCTTCAATATTTTTAATCTCAATTACCTTAGCTTCAATGGGCAATGGCGGATTATCTATTTTTGATTCAATGTTTTCACCGCCTGCGCTTGAATAATAATCAGCATCCCAAAGGTTCGGGCGCTTGCATAAGCTTTTAAAACCGCGTTCGTAAAAAGCATCGTATACACTTTTATTCATTGGATAAGGAAAAACAAATTTATCGGTATCGCAGTTTACAGGAACTTCTGTATTGATACGCGCAAGGTCGCGGCTTAGATATACAATATTTTCGCTTGCTGACAGTTTATCTCGCAAGGAATCGCGGATTTTATCGAGATTAGCAAAAATATTTTCCAAATTGCCATATTCCTGCATAAGTGAAAGCGCGGTTTTTTCGCCTACTCCTTGCGCGCCTGGAATATTATCGCTTTTATCACCCATAAGAGCTTTTAAATCTATAAACTGTGCCGGTGTCAAGTTATATTCCTGCTTGATTCTGGCTTCATCCCAGATATCAAGATTGGTGACTCCGGTTTTTGTCAGATGAAGTTCAGTACAACTGTCCACGAGCTGTAATCCGTCTCGGTCAGCAGAAAGAATAATGGTTTGATGAGAACATGCTTTGCTGAGTGTTCCAATGATATCATCCGCCTCGTAACCTTCACATTCAATAATTATGACCTGCATTATTTTAAGCAAGTCTTTAAGGTCGTTAAGTTGAACCGCCAACTCATCCGGCATGCTTTTACGGGTAGCTTTATAACCGTCAAACATTTTATGACGAAACGTCTTTGCCCGCATGTCAAAAGCCACAGCGACAAGACTTGGATTCGTGTCGGCTATGGCTTTAAAAAACATATTTAAAAATCCGTAGGTTGCGTTTGTGGGCGCGCCATTCCAGGTTAAGCCTCCGCCACTTCCGAATGCGTAATATGCGCGGTTAATCAGGCTGTTTCCGTCTATCAACAAAAGTTTCGGTTTCATTAAATCATTTTAAACAATTTTTAATGATTTGTACAGTTTATTTTATATAAATGCGCCTACCCCGTCCGCTTCGCGTCCACCCCTTCGCATGCTTGCTTTTGATACTTGGCAAATACTTTTTCGGCGAAGGGGAATTTTAAAAGTGCGAATTCGTCCACTTCAAACCAATGAACAGCAATTTAATCAATCAAACAGCAGATGCGCGCATAGTTCTTAGCAAGAAAGCACTTATTGCGCCGATAATGCAGGCAAACAGCATATCGGTCAGAAGCCCTGTGGTTATTCCAAAGTTATTATCAAGAATACTGAAGATGAAAAAAGCAAGAACTGTATACAAAAGACCCACAATCGCTCCGAACAGCCAGCCTTGTTTGTCAATATGTTTTAAAGTAATTAAGACACCATAAAAAATACTTAACACCTTAATTATTTGAACAACCGGTTTAATTATATCGCTTGAAAGCGATGCGATTTTAATTACAAACGCGAATATAAGCACCATAACCAAAGTTGCGATTACCGCATATAATGTACCTCGTGTAACATGTTTGACCGCCGGGGATACCCCTAATGATGGAATTTTCATATCAATACTTATGTATAAAAAAAGACGGCTATGCGTCTTTTTATTTTGATTTTTTATTAGTTTATAGAAACTTTTTTGCGGTTTCCGGTTGTTGTCGTGAATGACACTACACCATCGACAAGAGCATAAAGAGTATGGTCTTTGCCGATACCTACGCCATTGCCAGCCAGAATTCTTGTACCGCGTTGGCGTGCAATGATTGTGCCTGCCAAAACAGATTGCCCATCAGCGCGTTTTACACCAAGCCGCTGAGCATTGCTGTCACGTCCGTTTTTCGAACTTCCGCCGCCTTTTTTGGTTGCGAAAAGTTGAATATTAATAAACCCTTTTATCATTTTAATCCCTCCAATTCTAAAAAGTCCGAGTAAGTTGTTGCCAAGTCATTAAGTCCAATCGCCATTGTATTAAGTATTACAGAGCAGTCACGACGCTGACTTTGATTTAATCCTGCCGGCAGTTTCAAGGCAAAGGATGCTTTTTTGTCGTCGCGTGTAATTTTCGCTTCGACTTCTGCCACCATCAATATGCCAAGTGCGGCGGTCTGGATAATTGAACTGGCTGCAGCGCATACAATGTCTTCGCCTTCTACGCCATAATCTGTATGTCCGTCCGCTTCAAATGCAGTAATCTCGCCCAAGCCGTTTTTTGTGAATTTTATGCCTGTCATCACTTGCCTCGCTCTTCGTTTCGTCGTCGCTCCGTCATCCCTCGCCTCGCTCCGCTCGGCTTTATCTGCTTCGCTCCTCGCCTCGTTGTACTCAGTCGTCGCTCCGTCATATTAGATAGCCATTATTTTGATTTTTGTGTATGGCTGGCGATGTCCCATGCGTTTGCGTTCGTTCTTTTTTGGTTTGTACTTGAAGATATCAAGTTTTTCGCCTTTGCCGTGTTCCAAAATTTTCGCGGTTACTGTTGCCTGTGCTGTTTTAACATCTGCTCCGTTGAACAGCGCTACAACCGGAAGTTTTACTTCCGCCCCGATTTTTGCATCAAGCTTTTCAACTTCAACTTCCGTGCCGACTTCGACGCGGTATTGTTTTCCGCCTGTCATTATGATTGCATACATCGTTATTATTTCCTCCTTCCCTCCAGTCTCGCCGAATATGCGTGGGATGTTTTATCATCCGCTTAATAAAACGCAACTCGAGCGGTCTGCGTTTATATTACTTTAATTGCCTTAATGTGTCAAGATTTTTTTGAAAAATCTTATCAATCGTATATTCTTTTTTTCTAATCTCCGTTGCGCTTAATAAACGGTTTAAAGTTTATTTTAATTATGCACTTTGAGAAACTTTAAATGCATTCCAAGCTTTCGTATAATCAATTTCGCCATAATTATCTATATAATTTTCACCATTTTGTTCCATGAAAATATCCCAATCAACACCACTCAGATAGCTGCTTATGCCGTTGCGATCAAAATTGGTTATTGATAAATCATCTTTATATTCGCTTATTTCCATTTTTATACGAACTTCAAAACTGACACTTTGTTCGGATAATTTTATATTGCCGTCAACCTTTGCAGAAATCAACTTCCCCTCCTGATTAAACAACCACGAAACAGTCGAGTTCCCGCTGAATATTACGTCAGACATTTGATAAACTGAAGATAAATCAGTTTCGTCACTGTAACTACCGATTTGCTCAACCGCGCCGGCTTCAGTCAAATGAAGTGTTACCATATAATTGCCATTTGAATATTCTTTTATGTGTGCAGTTTCTTGATAGATTTGTTTTAAATCTTCAATGTCAGTATTGAAAAAACGATCAAGCGCATATGGCGTATCAGTATCTAATAATGCATTCGAATCGGTTTCTGTCAGAGTAATTGTTTCGCCGCCAAATGCATCTGCATCTTCATAATATATTTTAATATTATCTTGCTTTACATATATATGTCCATTTTCATCAATATACATATCATTATTTGCTTTTTCTGTTTGCGAAAGTCCCCCCATATAAAACTTCATTGACATCTTTGTGTTAATTAAGGCATTAAATTTTTCTTTATCAGCTTCAGCAAATTTAATTTTATTGTCAGAATTTACCTTCATTTCAAAACCGAGACCGCTGTAATTTGTATCCATAAATAAATCATACTTTAAACGGATACCATCCCATAAATCTACGCCATAAAATTCGGATACGTTTAAATCTGGCACTTCCGTAGATACTGTTTGAATATCGGATGTTCTTGTTATGCGCGCAACCGCTACATCAAGATCTACTGCTGTACCATAATCAACTTTAGCATTGCCGCCGCAGGCCGTAAGCATCACCATGCAAGGTGCAACAAGAACAGCAACAATAATTGACATTAGAATTTTTTTAGCTTTCTTCATTTTATATTTCCTTTGTTTTTAATATGCCGCAACATGCGGTTTTGTATACTGTAACTTAATTTTTCTTTTTCATTATGTCAAGCAAGTTTTGATATATAAAATATTTTTAAAAAAATAAACTTTATTTATTTAGTTATATTGAATTTTAAGCTTGTTCGTCTTTCAAGAAATATTCTTTAAACGAGACTAGGACACGTTGCTCGATTCGGCTGACCTGGACTTGGCTTATGTTTAAAAGTTTTGCGACTTCCGATTGAGTTGCGTTACGAAAATATCTTAGCATAATAATTTTGCGCTCGCGATCCGAGAGAGTTTCAAGCAGATTATTAAGCATAATATTATCAACCAAATGTTCACTGTCGTCGCCTGCAAGGCGTTCGGCTATACTTAAACTTCCGCTATCCGAATTATTTCCGTTATCGTCGGATTTATCAAATAATGACAACGGCAAATGACTGGCTTCTGTAGCATAGATGATTTCTTCCCGAGTGACACCGAAATGCGCCGCAAGGTCGTCTATTGTCGGTGTTTGCTGATCGCCGCTTTTAATAGCGAGATATTTTTTGATTTTAACATACAAACCTTTGACGCTTTAGGCTGACTTTTATTGTGCCGTCGTCGCGCAGAAAACGCTTGACCTCGCCCATTATAAGCGGAACGGCATAAGTCGTAAATTTGACACCAAAACCGGAATCATATTTATTGATGGCTTTACAAAACCCGAGCGCGCCGAGTTGATAAAGGTCATCATATTCAACACCTTTTCCTATATAGCGTTTTATTATACTTTTTATAAGCGGAGAGTTTTTCTCCAGCAATTGAGTTTTTGCTTCGTTGTCGCCGTTTTTAGCGCGCGTCAGCAAAACTGCGGTTTCTTCTTGATTAAGCATCTATGCATCTCCGCTGACCCTCTTTTCCTTTGTGTTGTTAAAAAACTTTTGCATTGTGACCGTTGTGCCGTCAGCGGTTGACGTAACGCGCAAGGTATCCATAAAACTTTGCATTACAGTAAAGCCCATGTTACCGCGCTCTTCATCGGGGCGAGTTGTATAAAACGGCTCCAATGCTTTGTCGACATTCGCTATTCCTATGCCGAAGTCAGTTATTGCAACTGTTATGCTGTCACTATATAAATCACACGAGATGACAATTTTTTTGTTATTAGAGTTCGCGGAAGATGTTTGTTTTTTAGCTTTTGCGTTATCATAAGCATGGACAACGCAATTTGTTACCGCTTCGCTGACCGCTGTTTTGATATCGTTAATTTCATCTAGAGTCGGATTGAGTCATGCGCCGCAAAAACGCCGCGACTGTGCCGCGTGCGAAACTTTCGTTTTCACTCTGTGCCGCCGCACTTCAAGCCGCATCGAGTTTCGGATTTTGTTTTCTTTTGGGGAAATAAATTGTTTCATGCTTTCTCCTTTTTATTTCTTGCTGTTTGTTTATAATTTCACTTTTGAATCATCCCAGTTACTGGGTCCAGGGGTCACCTGGTTAACTGATTTTCGGCATAATTTGATATAAACCTGTCATTTTGAATATGCGCTCTGCCTGTGACGATGGATTACATATATATATCGGAATATTTTTATCTTTCATTTTTTTATATCGCCCGATAAGCACACCTATACCTGTTGAATCCATAAACCGCAGATTCGCCAAGTCAATTACAATTTGCATTGCTTGCGCTTTTGTTATGCTTCCGCTCTCGCTTCGGTATGGAGCATACTGTTCCATCATTTTGTCAAGATTTATACGAGTGTATTCGGCAGTGTTTTCATCAAGTTCACCGTCCAGTGAAATATAAAGAACATTTTTGTGGACTCGGTTTTTAACTTGCATAGCTTGCGTTTCCTCCTTTTTGGTCATATTGCGTTTGTGCGCCGTTATTAAAGAAGGCTAACAAAAAAGTCCGCGCGTTTTTTGGCGGACTTTAATAGATTTTGAAAGATTATTTGGATTTTATCAAATTGAACTGAGGCAGATAAGCGGCAGCAAGTTTTAATTTATTTCTTTTTCAGATTGCTTCGTCGCTTACGCTTCGCAAAGACAGTTATTCCCTATTTTTTATTCATAATTATTTTTCAGATATTATAATAATGTGTGATATCAAATTCGCTGACTTGGGTTTTATAATTTTCAATTTCGGCGATTTTTAATTCAATAAGATTCTCGGTAATCAATGGACTGAAACTGTTCATTATTGTTGCGTCTTTTTTGAATTCGACCAGTGCTTCTGTTAAGCAGGTCGGCAGCATTTTAAGCTTCAGACGTTTTTTGTCTTGTTCGGTAAGGTCGTAAATATTAAGAGCTACCGGCTCGGGTGCTTCGGCGGCGTTTTTTATGCCGTCAAGACCTGCTGACAAAATTGCAGAAATTGCAAGATATGGATTACATCCTGCATCGGGACTGCGAAGTTCAATTCGTGCGGAACTGCCTCCCCCGGTTGCTGGCACGCGAATCATTGCGCTGCATGGTTTGACGCGCTCCAACAAATATTAACCGGAGCTTCGTAACCTGCGACCAGACGTTTATATGAATTTATTGTGGGATTGGTCAAAAAGCATAATGCGGGCGCATGACGCAAAACACCTGCCAAAAACGAGCCTGCTATTTTGCTTAAAGGTTCTTTTTTATCTGCAAAAGCATTTGGATTGGTACTTGTCGCAAGCGAGATATTTGTATGCAAACCAGAGCCGTTTATATTTTGCACAGGCTTTGGCATAAATGTTGCGGTATAACCATGTTTTTTTGCAATAGTTTTAATCAGGAATTTTACCAAAATAAGAGTATCACATGCAGTAACAGCATCACTGAAACGATAAGTTATTTCGTGCTGTGAGGTCGAACGTTCATGATGCGCGCACTGGCAGGAAATACCAATGCGCTCCAGTTCATATAATATTTCACGTCTAATTATTGCGCCGTCGTCAGTACATTCATCAGCGCAATATTTGCCCGTGTCTACAAAATCCGTCGGTTTAATAATCGAGGTAGGTTTATTTTTGAAAAGAAAAAACTCGGGCTCGAAACCAATATTAAGAGTGGTAAAGCCGTGTTCTTTCAATTCTTTAAGATTACGTTTTAAGTTGGAGCGTGTACAGTTTGGCAGTTCTTCGTCGCTTACGCCAAGCACATCACACATAAATATTGCTACTTCACCGCCGCCAAAAGGTTTCTTTTGATCTTGATTTGGCAGCATACTCTGCTGTTTTGTACTTTGTTCATTTAATAATGGTAAAACACGGAATGAATTTATATCGGGACGAAGAAACACATCGGATTCGTTTACGGAAGAAATACCTTTCAAGTCACGCTGTCCACCATTATTTTATTGGCAAGCGCATTATCAAGGCAATGTACGGGAATTTCCACAGTTTTAAGTTCGCCCAGTAAATCGACAAACATCAGCTTAAGGAATTTAACATTTTCAGTTTTAATTATCTTTAAAACTTCTTCTTTTTCCATGGTTTTTATATCTCCCGATTTAAAAATTTAATTCAAAGAATATAATTCAGTATACTCAAATTTTTTAAAAAGTCTATAGCAATAAGTTCGGATTTATTGTTTTTTTGAATTTTATGAAGATATATCCTTTTCATCTTGAACTTTCATATACTAAATCATATGGTCAGGTTTTTTAATTGTCAAACTAAAACTAAAAAAGTTGTTGCTTTTAATAAAACTTGTGCTATACTTAATGGAAATTATGGTCTGGTAGCTCAGTTGGTTAGAGCGCAAGCCTGTCACGCTTGAGGTCGAGGGTTCGAGCCCCTTCCAGATCGCCAAAATAAATAGTTGAAGATTTAAATTAGTTTAAAAAATATTCGTCAGGCAAATAAAAGACGGAAAGATTTTCTCGTTCCGTCTTTATGATATTTAAGTGTGTTTCTAACAATTTTAATTTAGCCACTCAGGTTTATCCGGCATCACTTTGCTTTCCGTCACATTGAGCCATGCTTGATACCACTCTTCAAGTTCGGCACTTTGTTCTTCAGTTAAGGTGTTATACCAAAGTTGTCCGCGATTGACTATTGAAAAGCATTCAATTTCTCTTTCCATTCTTAAATCATCTAAATTGATATAATCAACTATTTCATTAGTATAAATATTGAACTTTTTTGTTTTTCCAATCTGTTCAAGCAACTTTTCATCCATTTCAATCATTCCCTCTACTTCTGGAAAAGATTGCCAAGATATCTTATCTAATATTTTAATTTTCATGTTATTCTCCTTTTTACCGTACATATATTCCTAGTAAAACGGCTCTTTCCATAAATGTTGTTTGTATTTGTGTGGTTGAATTAAATCTTACAACAATATTGTAAGCATTTGAACCTCCAGTTAATGGAGGTAACGAAAATATATTGCATGAAGCGCCTGTTATTTTATCTGTTGTTGATGGATTTATAAACTGAGTAGAACTACCTACAGCATTTTTAACATATATCGGTACTATTATAGCTGACATACCTATACTTGTACCTGAAGTATTAGCTCCTAAGATAAGTATTTCTTTCGGATTCGATATAGTGGTTAAAAAATTAGCAATAGTAATAGTACCAGTTGCTGATTGGCTACCTGTCCACAATGCTCTCCACGGTCTATCAAATTCATATTTAGACCATCCTCCTATAGCACCATTCGAGTCAGTTCCAATCAATAAGTCTACTTCCCAACTACTTACGCCTGTACCACCTTTAGAAACCGGAAGTGTAGTAAAAGCAGGTTCTGCGCCTAAGTTAATCAAAGCAGTTGTTGCTGTTGTCGCGCCAGTTCCGCCTTTAGAGATTGGAAGTGTAGCAAATGCCGGCTCTGCGCCAATTTGTGTCGTTGTTACTCCATGCGGATTTAATTTATTTGCAACATGAATGTTAAGGTCGGTATTATTCGCTTTATTTGGCACGCTATCAATGTTTTTAAGTTGTTCATCGGACAGCGCCGCCTGAGTTAATTTAATTTTACTTTTCCCTTGCGGAGGTATAAGCCAGATATCTCCACCCTTAGTGGACATTATCCGTGTTGTAAAATCATCCTCGGCTTCTGGCGCTTCATCCAATTCACTTTTTACAAATGAAAGTGAATCGTCAACTCGCCAATTACCTTTAGTTAGCTTTTCGAGAGTGATAAGAGTACTTTCCGAGTTTTCTCCCTCATCTTCTCTTAAGATTTCCGCGCTGAATGTTTCGATTGCTTTATTATCTGCGTCTAACTTTGTTATTTTTCTTTTGTTTGGATTTATAATTTGTTCTTCTTTATCCATTTATTTTCCCTTTTAAAAGAATTGCAAAACTATTTCGGTTTTGCGCGAAATTGTATCATGCGTTTTTCAAAGCGCATCAGTTGTATGACATTTTTGCATTACACAAGCTATTGACGTTTTAATACAAGCTGAATTATTGTTTTTGAGTCACTACTCAGTCCCACGACTCATTCCGTCTATACTTCAGTTTATTTACTAAACAAATTTTTAATTTAGCCACTCAGGCTTATTTGGTATCACTTTGCTTTCCGTCACATTTAACCAATCTTGATACCATTCTTTTAGTTCTGCAGTTTGTTCTTCTGTTAAAGCAGCATGCCAAAATGCGCCGCGATTGATTATTGAAAAGCATTCAGATTCGCGTTGTGCTCTTAAACTGTGCAATATTTCTTCTTTTGGCGTTTCTTCAAATCTTTCATTTACAAGTTGACCATCTCTCACGCGCCAAGCAAAGTGCATAGGCGTAATAAAAGTTTCGTGAAATTTTGATTTATCAACTTCAATAAAATTCTTTTTATTAATTGTAAAATTTACACCATTAGAGTTTATAAATGGATATCTTTCTAAAACCCAACCATTTTCATCGAAATAAATCTTATACATATTACCTCCTTAATATCCTACCGCTATCCAACGCCAAATTGTTGAACCGCCAGCACCAACTTGAAAGGTTTGCGCGCCGGTAATAATTCCCATATTTCTAGTAACTACAGTAGTAGTCGAAGATGCCGTTTCGTTTATTTCCAAACTCAAACTCCAACTTGTTGTCGATGTATACGGTCTAGGCATTGTGATAATAAGATTATTTGTGTTGCCAGTAAAATGTCCCCATTGAATCAATAAACCATTGGAAAATTTAAAATTTCCATTTTGTGATTTATCCATTTCTAATGTTGACAATACCCTATTTAAATCTGAATCAATGGTTGATGCACTTATTATTGGTCTTATTGAAAAAGTTTTTGTTCCGCCAATTGTTTGGTCACCAGTTAATTTAACAACTTCGGTGTCTGTTACTGCACCTAAATTCACTCTTGTCGCTTCCGCTGTTGTTGCTCCGGTGCCGCCTTTAGATATTGGAAGTGTAGCAAATGCCGGCTCTGCATCAATTTGTGTCGGTGTGACACCATGCGGATTTAATTTATTTGCAACATGAGTGTTAAGGTCGGTATTATTTGCTTTATTTGGCACGCTATCAATATTTTTAAGTTGTTCATCGGATAACGTCGCTTGATTTAATTTAATTTTGCTTTTCCCTTGCGGAGGTATAAGCCAGATATCTCCACCCTTGGTGGACATAATCCGTGTTGTAAAGTCATCCTCGGCTTCTGGGGCTTCATCCAATTCACTTTTCACAAATGAAAGTGAATCGTCATCCCGCCAATTACCTTTAGTTAGCTTTTCAAGAGTTATAAGAGTGCTTTCCGAGTTTTCCCCCTCATCTTCCCTTAAGATTTCCGCGTTGAATGTTTCCGTTGCTTTATTATCTGCGTCCAACTTTGTTATTTTTCTTTTGTTTGGATTTATAATCTGTTCTTCGTTATCCATTTATTTTCCCTTTTAAAAGATTTTTAAAATTGCAAAAACCTTTCGGTTTCGCGCGAAATTGTATCATGCGTTTTTCAAAGCGCATCAGTTGTATGACATTTTTGCATTACACAAGCTATTGACGTTTTAATACAAGCTGAATTATTGTTTTTGAGTCACTACTTCAGTCCCCCGACTCATTCCGTCTATTACTTCAGTTTATTTACTAAACAAATTTTTAATTTAGCCACTCAGGCTTATTTGGTATCACTTTGCTTTCTGTCACATTTAACCAATCTTGATACCAATATTTAAGTTCTATTCGTTGCGAATCAGTCAAAGTGTCGTACCAAAGTTGTCCGCGATTGATTATTGTAAAGCATTCAATTTCGCGTAAATTTCTCAATTCTAAAAATTGTTGTGCTTCAACAAACTTATTAACTTCTTCCTGTGTTGATTCTCGTTCTGCGTGAAATTCTCTCAAGTGTTCATCCACTTGAAACATGAAATTTCCGTCTTTTGTTAGCCAAACCATTTTTGACATTTTTACCTCCTATATTCCAATACAAGCGAAAGTACTGCCCTCAGACACATATCCATTAGAATAAGTTACCCTGACTGTGAATGCTGTTGCTGTTTTATTTATTACTTGAAATACAGTACCTCCCAAATTACTAGTCAAAGTTCTTTTCAACGTTCCTTGCAATATAGAATATGTTGCACCTGCATATGTACTTGTTGCACTACCATCAGTTGTATTTGATGCACCATCCCTATATGGAATAGCGAGTGTTATTGTTGGTTGTCCACTGCTGGTACTCGATTGAAAATATCCCCAATTAAATATTAATCCATTGGACAATCTAGTCCCAAAACATGTAAATCCAGTTCCAGTTCTAGAATATACTCTAGTATCTGCTCTTAATATTCCAGAGGTAAAATCTGTAATGCTCGTCAATCCAGATAAAGATGATGGGTCAATTGCAGATACTACCGCACCACCGTTTGTTAATATGACATTATTTAAGCTCGTATCCGCCTTTGTAACATCACTTGGATGTTTGTGGTCTCCTGTCGCTACTTCACTGCCTGACGTAATAGTTCCTGCCGAACCAACCGTATCATTACTTGCGATTGGTACAGTTGTCCTAAATGGACTATTAAATGCTGTGTTTTTAATGAGTATAGCCGGCTCTGCACCAATTTGTGTCGTTGTGACTCCATGCGGATTTAATTTATTTGCAACATGAGTATTAAGGTCTGCACTATTTGCTTTATTTGGCACATTATCAATGTTTTTAAGTTGTTCATCGGATAACGTCGCTTGATTTAATTTAATTTTGCTTTTCCCTTGCGGAGGTATAAGCCAGATATCTCCGGTCTTGGTGGACATAATCCGTGTTGTAAAGTCATCCTCGGCTTCTGGCGCTTCATCCAATTCACTTTTCACAAATGAAAGTGAGTCGTCAACTCGCCAATTACCTTTAGTTAGCTTTTCGAGAGTGATAAGAGTACTTTCTGAGTTTTCTTCCTTATCTTCCCTTAAGATTTCCGCGCTGAATGATTCAATTACTTCATTATCTGCGTCTAACTTTGTTATTTTTCTTTTGTTTGGATTTATAATCTGTTCTTCTTTATCCATTTATTTTCCCTTTTAAAAGATTTTTAAAATTGCAAAACTATTTCGGTTTTGCGCGAAATTGTATCATACGTTTTTCAAAGCGCATCAGTTATATGACATATTTTGCATTACACAAGCTATTGACGGTTGCATCATGTTGTAACACAAGTGACGGGATAAATGTGCTATAAAATTGTTAGATATAAGAACAGCACACTACCCCGTCCCCATTTGTTCCGTCCCCATTTGTTCATTTGTTTCCGGAAAATTCATTTACAAATACCATTCTTTATTGTAAAATAAAGTATGAATAAAAAAACTTTTCTTTATGATATTAATATCAATGAAAATGCTTATAACATGAAAACAAACAAGAAAAATATTTACATTCTTTTAATGTTATCTTATTTATTTATTATGGCTATCTTGCTTTTCATCTTCTTTGATTCTCATATTCCCTCGAAAGACTCATGGTTGTTAATTCTATTCATCGCAACGTTCATTCTTATAGTTTTTGTTTGGGTTCTTGCAGGCATTGTATTTCAAAGAGAAATCCAAATTGATAAAAATGGTATCTCAATTAAACGAGCGTTAAGCAAACAAAAAATGGTTTCTTGGCAAGAAATTCAAAAAATTGAACATCAAAAACAAACTAATGTAATACTTTTATTTACTGATAGTAAAAAACCATTATTAAGTTTTTTTTACAGCAAAGACATTAATAATATTGTTATGCAATACTATAAAGAAAAGTAATTACAATAGACAGTTATTTTTAAAACTGTCTATTTGTATCATAAACCAATTCATCTGATTTAATAATACTTTTTGTTATGTTCAATAACCAATGCTGATATCTTGTCAGAATGATTTTCAAGAATTTCAACTTTCTTTCTATAGAAGGAAAGTATTTGTATTATTCGTTGCTTAGTTAATTGAATATAGAATCCATTTCGTTTTATTTCGTTTGACTGAATCTCACTTAATGTCAAATAATGATTGTCAAAAAACAGATGATAAATATATTGCCTGCCTTGTCTAGAAATATTCATAGTAACGAATACTGCATTCCAATTATATTTCTGCTTGCCATGTTGAATTGATTCAGCGGAAAAATAAATAGTATTCCAAAATTTCTTTGTGAAAAAAACTGAAATAGCAAAAGAAATAATTGCGACAAAAACCAATATTCCATAACCAATATTTTTACTTTCGCAAATAAGTATAATACTTAAAGCAACCAACATTATACAAACGAGCAACATCAGTATTATTAATAATTTGCCGTATGGCACAGTATTAATTTTTCTATTCTTCATAATTACAGTCCCAAAATTCTCTTCCAATTTACATATTTATTTATGATTAAATCTGTTACAAAGTTATGCATTGAGAATACAACAGCACTGACCGTGTTTGCAACTATTTTATCAAGCATGGTTGTCGCAATTCCTTGTGTCATTTGCCCAGTTAATTCGTCGCCCAGTCCAGCAAATATTGCAACGGTAAAGCCTGCTGATGCCGCTCTAAGCAATGTATCCCAACCTGCTTTCTGTCCGTTTATTCTATCACTAATCATAGACATTCCAGCAACAGCTAAACCTGCTGTAAGAGGAGCAAAGCCTCCGCTCATTGAGCCAATAACACCAGTTAGCATTCCAGATAGAATACCCCACCCAATATTCCCTCCGTTTATTGCAGCACTAACTCCGCCAGCAAAGCCACCAAAAATTCCGCCAGCAATCATTGCTCCAACAACTGCAGTACCACCAAATGTTAGTATTCCAAGTGCTACAGAACCGACTACAAGTCCAACACCCAGAATAATATCCCAGTTATTCGCAACAAAATTCCCGACAGCACTAAATATTTTTCCAACAGTGTTAACTGTCTTCTTCAGCCAACTCCAAAAGCCATAGCCTGTTTCGTCGATATTCATTACTGGATTGTCACCACAATACATATACAAGTTCAGTCCGTTTATAGAGTTTTTGGTATCGTTCAGAATTTCGATAGTATCCATATTGATAAATCGTCCAACTTCAGCATCGTAATAACGTGACTTTAAATAATGTAATTTAGTTTCTGTATCATAATAATATCCGCGATACCTAATTGGGTTAATATTTCCAATATGCGCGGCTGTCGGCGCCGCAACCACCTTGCCTTGCTCGTCATAACAAATAACTTCATGATTTCCCCAAGCATCGTAAACATATTCAGCGACAAGTGTATATTTTTTTGTAGGGATTGCTTCGTCGCTTTGCTCCTCGCAATGACTTTCTTTGTAAATATGCGTAACGTCACCTTGGATATTTTTTTGATAATAATAAGTTTTTTTGTCTTCATTATTATGTTTAAGCGTAAAACCTGTTATTCCATCAACCCCATACATATATTCAATGTAATTTGTGTCGGTTAAAATCAGCAAATCATTGTCAATCGCAGGATCGTAATCAATGGTTGTTTTTGTGCGCTTTTCGGCAATTAACTTATCACCTGCCCAGAAATATTTTGTTTCCGTATTGCCTTTGGTTTTTTCGATTCGCAAACCTGCAGCATTGTACTTGAATTTAACACAGCCGTATTTAACAAGATTGCGGAATTCCCATTCCATGTTTGGGATTTTACTGTTGGTTTTATAATGCGTCGGATTTCCAAGTGCGTCATATTCAAACTTTTTGTCCTTGAATTGCATCAGGCGGTCACCGTCGTATGTGTAATTCGCAATCAGTTTGGTTTCTTTTTTATATTGCTTTGTCTTACACAGGATATTGCCGTTTGCATCATATTCGTAACAATAATTGCCGTCTTTAATCAATCGGTTCAAGCCGTCATATTCATACTGCGCGGTTGTTTTGCCGTTTTCCAGAATCTCGGTTATGTTGCCGTTCGCATCATAAATATATTTCGTGCGTTTGCCATTATCGTATACGCTTGTGACAAGATTTGTCGCATGGTCGCCGTTCTGATAATAAAATATTTCTTTCTTGCCGACAGGACTTTTAATTTCAGACAACCGCCCAAGTTTATCGTACTTCACGCTTTCCTTATCGCCGCTTGGCAAGATAACGTTCTGTAATCCGCCGTCAGCATCATATTCATAATTGTAAACTTGCTTATTACCTCCGATGTCATAAACCGCTTGTTCAACATTGCCGTCGATGTTCAGGGTCGATAATATTTCAATGTCGCCTTCAGCTTGCTTATATACATTGCCGTAATCGTCATAAAAGTTTTGAGTGGTTTTGTGCGTTTTGTAATCCAAAGTTTTTTCAAGGCGGTCTTTGCTATCATATCGGTATTCTGTGACTGCATGATAAACATCGTCTTCATTACGTTTATATAAAACTTCCAAAAGCTTTCCGTATTTGTCGGTGATTGTTTTATATTCTTCGCCGCTTGCATACTCCGCGCGGATGATGTCGTTGTCCTTGTCGTCTTTTTCATAATAATAGCGCACATAGTTTTTGAATTCATCATCTTTATCGCAAATGTCTATTGCGATTTTCCTGCCCCACTTGTCATAGCTATAATTGAATTTTGTATTGCCGCTTTCAAGGCTTTTAAGCATGCCCTTTTCATATTCGAAAATATTTGCATTTGCTTCGCCGTTTGCGCTTGCGGTCATTGACAGCAGTTCGCCGGTATGGAAATCATAGCCGAGCGCGGTATTTTTAGTATTATTTTCTTTTTCGGTTTCATTATAAAACGCAGACGCCGGATTTGATTTATGGTATGTCTTGGCTTTTTCCACGTTACCTTTTTCATCGTAGCTCGTTTCGGTTATAATTCCGCTTGGCAAGGCAGAAATACGAATTATTTTATTTTGTTTATTATATTCGTATTTTGTCGTGTGAATTTTATCAGGTTGTCCTTGTGTTTGAATAACTGTACGTTCTTCAATAAGATTATCGTTTTCATAATCGAATTCTTTATATATTCTTTGAATTACGCCGTTAAATTCTTTATCGCTGTAGTACTCGGTTTTATGATCTTCATTAAAACGCGTTAAAACCCATTCTCCTTTAGTCAAGTTAAGTTTGCTTTTTATTTCGTCATCTTTCATTTCATTGTTGAAATCAGCCGCAGTTAATATTGCATCAAATTTGTCTTGCACACATATGAGCGAATAATTTTCACTATCAAAAGTTGTATGTATTTGTTTAAATTCATTATCAACTTTGTGCTCTTCACGATTGTAATCGCCGTCAAAATAATATTTAATACTTGCGCCGGTTTTTGCGTTACGCGCTTCAGTTTCATTACCGGCTGAATCAAATGCCAGCACAATTTCGTTTTTTTGATGCCTTTTTTCCTGTTCCTTGTTGTCTGCTTTTTCGATGGTGTATGACACATCCGCGAGAGTTATTTTATTGCCTTCGCGTTGAATGCTTATACCGATACTGTTAGGCGCAATAATTTCGGCAAGTTGATTTTCTTGTATATAAACTTACTTTCATCTCCGTTCGGATAAATGACATTTGTCAACAAATCAGAATCAGTTTCGTCTTTGTATTCAAATTTCACTTTACGGTCTTGAAAATCAGTAATTGACGCAAGTTGGTTACAAATATATTCAAATACGATTTCTTTATCGCCGCAGTCAACAATCTTGCTGATACGGTCGGCTTGATATATTATACTCGTTTGATTGCCATTATTATCAAATAAAGCTACAAGATTCCCAAAAGTATTAAAGCCAAATATTATTCTTTCTTTATCAACAATGTAATTTACGGGAAGTTGTTCTTGCAATTTTTCGCATATATATTCTTTATATTCTAACTTGTTATCAATTGTTTTCAGTTCAATTTTCGCCAGTTCTGATAATGCATCAACCAAATCCTGACCTTCCTTAAGGTTGAAGTTTTCTTTATTCGCCCTGATTGCCAAAATATCTTTTTGGATATCAAGCATGTTAGATTTAATATTATTTATGTTCTTGTCTTGATATTCTTTAGCAAACTTTTCAAGTTCCCAATTCCATTCTCTTATATTCTGTGCATGTCTTTCACATTTTTCGTTAAAAAGAGTTTGAAAAAATGTAGTTGCTTGCCATGTTTGAGTATAATCTTTGCTCTTAGTCTGATCGCTATACCTAAGCGAAAAGTAATCAGCCATTTCTCCAATATTATTTTTGTAAACAAATGCATCCGGTTTATCAACAAGCGAGTATGAATAGTCCTTATAACTGTCTCTTTCAAAATTACTTTCATTGATTGGTATAATTTCAGTTATCATTGGAATGAAGTCATTTGTATATTTAATTTTTAAAATATTCATCCGCTGTGCTGTTCCATTTTTTTTACTTATCAAGTTATTGTATTTTTCTGTTTCATCTTTTATGGCAGTTTGGACTTGCTCAACTGTTGCGCTGTCGGATGGAAAACCGACTTCTTTAAGTGCGCTACTATCCAGTTTTTTTGTTTGAATTGATTGTTAATCAGTTCACCTTTCAAGGCTTCGTATTCATAAGCCACTTGCTTTGACTGAAGTTTTAACTGCTTAATTTCTTCCTCAACCTTTACAAGTTCCTCGTGCCTTGTTTCAATTTTCCCACCACCATTAAAACCTTTAAGTCAAGTGTGTGTAATTGTAATCCACTTTTGGTTTTAATTTCCGCGAAAACTTCACCACCAACTTCAGTCCAAGTGGATTCGTCATTTTCGTTTGGTTTATTTAATAAAACCAAGCTTCCATCTTGCTTAATACGAAAGTCACCTGATTTTTTGCCTTTGAGCAAATCAAAGTCTTTTCGAATTCGTAATTGACCAGTTATTTTATCAATTTCTTCAATTTTGTAATAATATCTTTCCTTAAACTTATACTCTTCACCATTAGCATCTATATATTTCCATTTTGTATCATCATCCGAACGATGTGTAAGCTTTTTGCCGCAAGTTCAGCTTAAAACCTTTTCCATACGGACTTTCCGCGGTGTTTTCGCTTGTATAAATGTGAGAAATGCTTATCGGCAGAATACTTGAAACTGCTTTTGTATCCTCATGTGAAAATTCCATAGCGCCCGTGGCAAGATTGATTCTGCCACTGCCTGCGCGTCCGGCAGTAAAGTTTTGATATTTTTTATTCATTTTGCTCCTTTTTGTTTTGCATTTTAAAAAAATCCAAAATAATTTTGAACTTTTCTTACCTGTATCTATTTTTCTTTTATTTATTGTTGGGGCGAATTTCTGATTTAAGTTTATTTAATTAAGTCCGCTAAATCATTGAACTATTGTTTAAATTGGATATGCTTCAAAAAAAATCTATTTCTTAATATTTTTTCTCCTTTTAATATTACTAATCAGTTGCTGGTTCTCAGCAAGTATGCAATGGAAAAAGTCCACTGATATTCTAAATTGAATGTCAAATCAATTTCAGCTTTTAAGCCATGAAATTGTATCATGGCCTTTTGAAAAAAAACTGCTACTATGACAATAAAATTTCAAACTAAAGAGGTAAAAAAAATGGAAAAGAAATTTTGACATTACTTTCTAAAAGTAGTTATCATCAGCAAAACCGTCAAGATTGAATACTAGAAAACTTAAAAAAATAAAGATGCTTTTTTTCTTTTACATTTGACAACACAGTATTCCATAATATATAATAATAAGGTTAGTTTGCCTCGGTAGCTCAGTCGGTAGAGCAAGGGACTGAAAATCCCTGTGTCGGTGGTTCAATTCCGCCCCGAGGCACCACAAAAGTCCTATTTTTTAGTTAAATTTTGGTGAAGCAACAGAATAAATTGATGCGCAACAAATTAGTGGAAAAGGATTTCCTCGTTGTTAAACAATTGAGGTGATTGTAACCTACATTGCCAAAAACTATTTAAAGAATATTGTTGGAAATATATGCTAAAAACTATTGAGCAATTAGGCGACAACAAATAGATACTAATGATGATTTCAGGAAATAAACTGCATTTATTTCCTTGACAAGCATTTCAAATTTAGTTATTTTTGGTGCAACCGAAAAAATTTCGGATATTTTAATTTAAGGTGAAAATTAAAGGGAGCATAATGAAAATCTTATTTATTCAAACGGGCGGAACTATTGATAAGGATTATACGACAAAAGTAAAGAGTTATGCTTTTGAAATTGGTGAACCTGCAATAAAAAGAGTTATTGAAAATATAGATTTGAATTTTAAATATTCAATTAAAACTGTTTTAAAAAAAGACAGTATGGATTTGACAGCGAGAGACAGAGCTTTAATTAAGGAAACATGCCTAAATGCAAAGGAAAATAAAATTATTATTACGCATGGAACAGATACGATGGTAGAAACCGCAAATGTACTTGGCGACATAAAAGGTAAAACGATTATTCTTACCGGCGCATTAATCCCTGAAAGAATTAAAAATTCAGATGCCGCGTTCAATATTGGAACCGCAGTCGGCGCAATTAACATTTTGAACGAAGGTGTTTTTGTTGCGATGAACGGAATAATTTACCATTATAATAATGTTATTAAAGATAGTCAAACCGGACAATTCATTGAAAAAATCAAAAATAATTAAAAAAATTTATTAAGTTTAAAAATACTTTTTTCGCACAAACTAACTTTGTTAAAGGAGTAAGTTTCGTGAAAAAAGGTTTTAAATTGCTTTGTGTTGGTCTCTTATCATTTGTTATGCTTTCGGTTAGTGGAGTTGTCTTTAAATTTAATGTTGCCCTGCCGAATAATAATTACCCATGCCGCAACGCTATATCGGCGTTGTAGTGGACCTGTTATTAATTGGGGTCTTACACCTAATACTAAAGAACAAACGCCCGGGGCCCCTGCCGGCGGCGCGAAACTTTTGGCGGAGAATAACGGCATGTTTGTTTCCAATGCAGACGCCGAAGCGGGAAATAAAAAAGTTTATCTGACATTTGATTTGGGTTATGAAGCCGGATATACTCATCAGGTTTTGGACATTTTAAAAGAAAAAAATATTAAAGCAATTTTTTTCCTTTGCGGAAATTATTTGCAAGAAGATGAATTGATAACCAGAATGATTAACGAGGGACATATTATCGGAAATCATACAAATCATCATAAAGATTTGCCTAGCCTTAGTTATGAAAAAATGAAAGAAGATATCGTTTCTTTGGCGGATAAATTTAATGACAAATATTCAGAGATATACAAAAAACCATTGACATATTTCCGTCCGCCTCAAGGAAGGCTTAGCGATACTGTTTTAAAAGAAGTTAATGCGCAAGGAATGAAAACAGTTATGTGGAGTATCGCAATTGTAGATTGGGGCAAAACACCGATTAACGCGGCTACAAGTGCTAACAAAATCGCGAGTAGAATTCATCCCGGAGCAATTATACTTTCTCATATTACAAATTCCGGTACGCCAGAAATGTTAAAATTGCTTTTCCCTAAACTTGCTGAAAAAGGTTATGAGATTGGAAATGCCGGCGACCTTTAATTTTTTTCAACTTGAAAATTCAAAATATAATTATTATAAATAAACAAGAAAATGAAACGCATGCAAAAATAAGCAGTTCGCTAAAGCTTATTACAAACAACTTATTGGTTCTGAAATCCAATCGATACGATAAATAAATCAGAAACTTCTTAAAAATTAGGCACGTTGACTTAGCTTTTGAATTTCCGCCTTTAAAACCGAAAAAGCATCTTTAGGATTTATAAGATTTTTGACAGCGAGTTCCATCGGGCAAGTGCCTGTTCCTGCGCGGTTTGTAATTTCTTCAGTCATTGTTTCAAATGTGAAATTTATTTTATGAGTCATAAATAATTGAGTTGCACCTCGGCTTATTATAACAGCATGAACGCAGGTTATACCGGCATCGATAAAAAGCATAGCGTGACCGTCCGACAATTTTATCTGCGGCGCTGAAATTGTTTAAATTCTTATCCTGCCCTATCCAACTTAACATTGGTGCAATACCTGATGCGGTGCTTTTATAAACAATATCATCTTTTATAAGAACACAGGTCAAGTTTTCGGTTTTTAATATGGTCTTTGCGAGTTCAATATCACTTGAGCTTTTCGTTTTTTTGTTTATTTGGTTTTTCATTTTATTTTATTCAAATTTAGATTCAGTTTGGATTAAAAACTTATTCATATTTAATTGTAAAAGTTTTAGTAATACCATATTGACTTACTGAGCAAGTATATGCAAATTTAAAACCGCTGTCATCTGTTTTTTCCAATATAAATCCATCAATTTCCAAAGTATTCGCTTCCAAATTCATGGAAATTATTTCGAATACATTTACATTGGTAAGCTGGGCATAAATAAAGCCGCTGTTTTCAATTTCAATAACGACAATTTTTGAATCCTGATTTGCTGAAAATGATTTTATACTTTCGTCAAATTTTTTATCCAATTCATTGATTACGCGTTCGGCAGTTGCTTGCTTAAATTTAAGCATTGTTGTTGCATTAAAGTTTCCTGAAGGTAAAGTTATTCCAGAATACCAATATTCTATTAAATAATCTCTGTATGTTTTGATTGCATTCCAAATATCTATATCCTGATTTGAACCGCTGTATTCAGTATCGAACAATAACTTGTATGCTTGTCTGAAATAAACTTGAAATAACGAATCTATATAATAATTATCTGATATGCTGTCAGGTATGCTTATAAATGACGGAAAAGAATAACCGTTATATGTTTTCAAAGTTAATTCATATTTATAAACTCCTAAGATAACTTTCGTGTATTGAACTTCATCCGTATCGCTATAAGAATACTTTAAGGTAATTTTATCATTTATTTGCAAAGGTGAGTTTAAATTCTCAACTATTGGCTCGCCGAGATTTGATAAAAAGCAAATATTGACAATAATATCATTTTCATAATCTGTATATGGAATTTTAATTTCATAAATGCCTTCATCTGTTATTTGAGAGAAATCAAGAACTGCCTCCGAAATAGTAATAATTTCCTTGCTGTCATCACTTTTTGTTACTTCAAGTTTTATATCCCCTGCATATGTTTCACCAATCTTATATAGATTTTGATATCCGTCAAGTATTTGTATTGCAGTTATTGTAATTGAAGATTGTTGCTGTTCTTCAGGATTATTATTATTTTCACCACCGCTGGTTTCATCGGGATTATAGTTGTCTTTTCCATTGTCGGTTCCATCAGAAGTGTTCTTTTCGCCGTTATCAGTTTCATCAGTGCCGCTGTCTGTTTCATCAACATCATCGTCTATATCACCGATGTCAACGTCCTTATCTTTATCACTTTCATCCTTGTTACCACCTTCAATGTCGCTGTCGCCATTATTATCAGTTCCATTAGTTGCACCGCCGGTATTGTTATCGGAATTACCAGTGCCACTGTTTCCATTATCGCTATCTCTAGTTAAAGGATTGCTACCCTCTGTATCAATTTTTATATCAACACTGCAAGCAAACAATGAAAACATGCAAAGCAAACAAACCAAGAGCATAGCAAAAATGCTTTTTATTTTACTCATTCAATCAATCCCCCAATTGCCCTCTGAGATTTTATTTTGAAATTATTAGTAAATAAATATTTTGTCAAGCAAAAAACGACAGTTTTCGACATTTTATGTTATTTCTTTAAATTGGTTGTTGATTGGATTGAAATAATTTAGAGATATTTTTAATAAATCTAATTATAAAAAACAATAAAAAAACATTGACGAATAAAAACAGTTTTATAAAATTTGAAAAGTACTCGCACCGTTATCAAATTAAATGTATTTCGAATTTTCAAATAAGTCCATACGCCTTGATATAGTTCATAATTATATTATTCAAATTTTCAGTTACTAAGATAAAGGGAAAAACACGTTAATACCGTCACCAAGAACAGTCTCTGGTAATTTACCATCCCA
>JALQSN010000300.1:0-59652 GCA_023690525.1 Holotrichia oblita | reverse complement strand
GGACGGCAGTAGCGCCTTCCACGCTGGGCTTGTCCTTGGGTTTGCGAACCCGTGCAGGAATTACGGCAGTGCCATAGTGCTCGGCCAACTCCTGATAGGTTTTCTGGATTTCCGTTGTATACCAATCAATCCGTGTCACTCCGGTTTTCAGATTGTCCGGTACAAGAATCCGCGTCACACCACCAAAATATCGGTACGCGTTTACATGGGCGCTAATCCAAGATTCCAGTTTCTGCGATAGAAAGCCCTCCACATAGGCATATCCGCTGCACGGCAGCACAGCTACAAATATGTATACCATGATTTCGGCGCCGGTCAGGTTGTCCCGCAATGACATTGTATTTCCCGCCCAGTCTACCTCCATTTTCTCCCCGGGCTTGTGATGAATACGCATCGTGGCTTTCGTGCGCTCCGCCCATTCCCGGTAATACAGGCAAAACTGGGTATACATGTATGGGATTTCTCCCGCCAAACGGCAACTGTCGCAGTATTCATTCCACAGTAGCCGCAGCGTGACGCCACTTTTCGCCAGCTCACGGTGGGTGTACTCGTAATCCGGTTGTTTGTATCCGGCGTCATACACAAAACCGCTGTCAAACAGGAGCTTCTGCAGCTTTTGGTCGGTTAGTTTTTCTTCCAGCGGCCAGCTTAGTCCGACCGCTTTCGCCTTGCTGATTACGTTTGACACCGTGTTTCGGGAACACTCGCAGCTTTTTGCTATGCTGCTTTTACTGATCCCTTGCGCCCATAGTCGTAGAATTTCCCGGTATTTGGTCATTTTATGACCCTCCCAATGGTTGATTTACATCGTTTCCGATGCATCCTTCCATTGTATATTAATCCGGTTTATTCCTGCTCATTATGCACCGTGACGCCTGCTCATCCACCGCCGTGAGGGGTGCTCAATCGCTCCGTGACGCCTGCGCAGTTTGGGCGTAATATTCAGTGGCTATCAAATATGCCTTTGGACAGCGCCTTTGGCTGATGAATTTCTACCTTGACGGGCAGTGTGAATTATCCAACAACCGGGCTGAAAACAGCATCCGGCCTTTTGTTATGGGAAGAAAAAATTGGCTGTTCTGTAATACGCAAAAAGGTGCCAGAGCAAGCTCGGTTGTCTATTCTATTATCGAAACCGCCAAGGTCAATGGGTTGAAGCCGTTTGAGTATCTCAGATTTCTGTTTGAAACGGTGCCTAATACTACAACAGGTATGCTTGATTCCTTTTTGCCCTGGGGTGATGCTATCCCGGATGCTTGCCGGATGCCGATATTCACCTGATTGTCTAAGTCCTGTCTATTTGCCGCTTACTTCCAGAAAACTAAAAAAGTTCAGTTTTAAGATCCGCGAGTTTCTCCCTCAGTATTAATGTGTTCCTAACAAATTGTGACATGAATTGATGACTAGTATCATAAGTCACATACAGATTTGCATAGATCGCGCTCCCAACTAATTTAAGAATTAACTCAGGAGCGTTTCTCTCTTCCAAATCACGGACGTAGGCGCTAAACTGGATGATGTCCTCATTCCACTTTATGTAGAACTCATCCTCTACTGGAACACCAAACTTTTCAAGCCAATTAAATGCACTATTCTGTTGGTTTGATGTTCCGCATACGACTCTACGCTCTGAAGGATATAGGGCACAATCAACAGGTTTTGCATCGTGTACTATGCAACGTTTATTATGGAGCAATGGACATGGATTTGACATGCCGTGCGGCTTTAGTCGGACTGTCGGTAAATGCGACAAATCCTCGATGAATGTCTCGCAATACTCATCTACTACTTCATTTAGCGTCATTTCAAGCTTTTTCGCAATATTGAACAAATCCTTAGGGGTCAGGATAAGAACATCCGAGCTTTTACAGCATATATCGCATTTCCGACACTCAAAACAATACTCGTCAACCGGTTTGATTAAATGCTTATCCAAGTTATCATTTGACTCCGTTTTCCATTCATCCATTATTATGACCATTCCTTTGCTACAATATTATTGCGGATAAGGTACGGTAGCCATCCGTCTTGTTCCATCTCATATCTAAGCTAAAATAAGAGGGCTAATTGGTCTGACGAAAATTTCTTTGGGTTAATAACGTCCAGCGCAGAAACAGCCAGCCATCCTCTTTTTGCGGCGTTCGGTTTGGTCAAATTGAGCCTCGCGTTGTGTTACCCAACAAATTGAATCGGCAATGAGTAAAAGATGGACGCCAATTGCAACATTTCAATTTTTATGAATGCAAATGGACGCGGTAGGAATCGACGTGTCCAAGGGTAAAAGTACGATGGTAGTGCCGCACATCGAAGTGAGTTTCATTAGAAACCTCCTCATCTGTTTTTTACAGTACAAAATCCAACAGAAATTCAGGATTATCATCAGTATCCTCTGAGAAATAAGTGTCTACGTCTGATTTACAATCATTTTGTTCTTTAGCTTATTCCGAAGCATTTCTTCGGCTGCAGACTTGTAATCTTCACTGAAAAGGGTTTGTCCTCAATCTCATTCATCGCGAAGGCTATTCCAACCCTTGTCCATATTTTCTTGAAAGACAGTATCATCCCACCGACCATATTATCAAAATGTAATGCATTATTTCGGTCAGGTAAATGCCCAAAGCTATTCTCAACATTTTGAGAATCTGTTTGATAAATTCCTCCTGCGTCGTCAATCAGTCATTTTTCATGGGCATTGATAAGCTCCTATGAATAATATAGTTCAGAAGTAGATTTTTGTCTCGTTCCTGTCGGCATATAGTTTATCCCCGTTAAAACCTTCGATAACTAGAATATAAATGTTTTTATGTTGTATTGCTCTTGCATTTTCCCGATATGTAGTAGAACTTCTGACAGTTCACTGTCGGACAGATTTTCGATACTCCTTGCAAACAAAGAACTAATTATACTGCAACTGCTAGTCATACTAATAGGCTCAATTTCAACAATAAGTTCCATCAATCGCTTTTGTCTGAGATATTGAATAAGGCCCCCATCCTTTCTCACTGAACATCAATCCTCTGACGAATTACAGCGTAGTATTGATGCTTGAACTTCTCCCATATTTGGTCTAACCGGCCAGAATGAAGAACCATGGAGCTCTGATAATCCATTTTAGAGTTGAGCAGGAATCAGATCTCCTCACGATAATGCTTGGAATCAAAGTCAAGCAGCTCTAAAATGCCTTTTTTTAATTTTCTGGGAGTTATTTTGGAATCAGAATCTCCCTTCGAAGCAATATCGCCTCTACTATGAGTTCCTCTAGGAGTACATAGGAGCCAGTGCGCCGTGATATGTAGTATTGCTCATATGCCTCTTTTTTCAGAAATGCAAATTTATCCCCGTCTGCCTTTTACTCCATTGCGGTTAAGATTGGCGCTATGATTTTGTGCCGCATTACCGCGACTTCTTCCGGTTTGCATATATCTTCATTTACAGTACTCTAATGCTTCGCATTTGTGTTGAATTACACATGAACTTGCGTTCACGAGCGTTCACATTTCATTAATTTGGAGTTCGCTAATTTGAACATATCATAATTTTTAACGGGCGTATACCCCGAGCGGGTATGTGGCCATAAATGGGCGTTTACTGCTGCTCGGACAGCTTCTTTCGGCGTACTCACACAAAACTCTACACCATATTTCTCATGAAAAGACGCCATTACATTTTCAAAGTACAGTAAGCACGCAACCCCACCACGTTTTAATTCGCCATATGGCCTTCCCGTCGCAGCTTACGTTTTCTTCATCTCCGGCTATTATCTTTTCAATCGTTTCAGCGCAATACCTTTTATATGGTATTACCGTATCCGGCAGTTCGTGATGTATCTTCCCGCACTTTCCGCAACGCAACCGCCGGATAGTAATCGACAGGGATGCTCCGCTGCTGTCGATTACCATCCGGCCTCTGCTTCCGATTACTTTCATGTTGCCGCCGCATATTGGACACGCATTTATTTCATAGCTGATTACTTGTTTTACCTTATCATCGGTTCCTTTTAGCCGATATCGGCGTATGATTACCATTTGCTCCACATCCTTATGTGTGCATTATATACGCTTATCCATGCGCGGGCAAGCCTGGCAGTTTTTGGGTGTTTTAGGGCGACTTAGATGGCTGGGTATGCGGCTTAATGATATAAATATACTAGAGCCTGTTGACATTACGTGATAAAATAGGGATATGAAACTGACAGAAAAACAATACGAACATATAGAAGAATCAGTTCCGAAACAACGTCAACAGGCGAAAATAAACAATCTGGATGTTGTTAATGCGGCGCTATACATGCTGGAAAATGGGTGCAAATGGAGAAGCCTGCCCAAAGAATAAGGCAATTGGAACACCATCTATGTGAGATTAAGGCGTTGGGTTCGGAAAGGCGTGTTGCAAAAGGCTTTTCTGCTTTTACAAGAAAAAGGGATAATCCAGATATCTGTAAGGATTATTTCACTTGATTCCACGAGTATCAAGGTGCATCCGGATGGGACAGGCACTTTAAAAAACGCGGAAAATTGGTCATTGAGAAATCCTGCGGCGACTGGAACACTAAGCTTCATATGATTGCCGCATCTGATAGAGAAGCTGTAGCTTTTTCCTTGTCGCCCGAGAATGCGGGTGACGGCCCTCAAGGGCGTAAGTTACTTGCTATATTGGGAAATCCTGCTCGCGAAGTTTGCCTGTTGATAGACAAGGCTTATGAGGGTGACGCCACCCGAGGCATTGCAACAAAAATGGAATATGTACCTGTTGTTCCGCCTAAAAGCAATCGTAAGAATCCTTGGGAATATGATAAAACCCTTTACAAACTCCGTAATGAAGTTGAGCGTCTGTTTCGCAGAAATAAGCGTTTTAGGCGTGTTTTTACCCGTTACGACAAGCTGGATATCGTGTTCATCGCTTTCATCTTTCTTACTCTCATTTTTGATTCCTTGCGTTAATGACAACAGCATCTAAGATGATTAACACGATTAATCACTATCGCTTAATCATGTTAATCATCTTAAGTGAATATATCGCCTTCCAAGGAACCTCTTACGGGGCAAATTAAACAGATGTCGAATCAATAAGTAAGTTCACCACGCATACTGGGTCTATTAGACCTCTAATGCCTTTATAAAAAATAGTACATTCTTGTTCTCAATGCGGTATCTTTGTTATTTTTACCACACTACTCCTCATTTCAACAGTAATAATACCCTGCCCGGCGGGCAAAAGATCTAAGGTACATGCTATAATCCAAACAAAAACCCCAAACGGTGTGAAACGTCTGGGGTTTTTCTTTAACTATCTTTTGTAGATCGCTTGAATAGAATATAACCAATAATAGATAGCACAGCGGAATTAATAACGGCAACAGATATTGCATAACTATACAACCTAAGGGTAGTAAAGGAAAATAAACAGCCAAATACATTAATTATAAATATGGTTCGTATGGCACGTTTCCTAAAAACTTGTTTTTCGACGCTATCCAATTGTTTATTAACATGCTCAACCGGTGCCAGAAATAGCATAATAATACTGCCGATGAAGAGTAATAGTATGTTTTGCAGCCGTTTGTCATAATATTGCATTACTTGGATTAAAGAAAGACTAATAAATGTAAAACAAGATGAGAAAATAATACATCGAAGCTGTGTTTTCGAATGATATCCTCCGACATAATTGCGTAGGCTCATTAACGATAGCATAAAAATAATTGTATTTATATGCCGACCAAGTAGAACGCTAATGAGAATAGTCATTGCTACATTAGCAACTAGAGAAATGGCACCTTCCAATCCATACTTATTAATTTCTTGTTCGTCTTGACTGGTTAATTGTCCAAGCTCTGTCTGTGTGTCTGTTATGTATTCCGCAATTTTGCTGAACAAAACTTAAAACCTCCTGAATCGTTTAGCGCAGAGTGGGGGCTTATCTTGGTAGCCATAAGGGGTCCAGCAGACTCTGTTTTCCGCTATTACTACTATGACCAAAGCAATTTTAGTCAATAGCGGACCGTAATGTTGCAAGAATTTTTTCATGATGAATACCTCCTAATGTTCATGTTTTATTAACGTCACGGTGAAAGATAACGATCAACGTGCGCGTTGCCAATAGTAATCTGGTACAATTCACATACGGCAGTAGCTCGGTTGTATTATGGGAATAGAGCTCGGCTCCAAATGTGAGAAAGATTCTCATCTATCACTGCGGAATATAACAAGTCTTCGGGCGACATAACATACGTTAAATAGTAACTAAAGTCAAAAATCACGTATAATACACTGCAAGGAAGGTTTCTGCATGGATGAAAAGGTATATTACGAACGTTACACGGGAATTAATGGCAACAAGAAACTCCTTGTGGTTTTATGCGAATCGGGCGCAAATCAGAATTGTGAGAGTTTTGCACACATACCAATAAACGGATGTCAGTACACCCATTGGATTGCGTGGTGTCTGAGACAAGGACTTCTGAAGCTGTGCTTCTGTTCCCGACCGCGAGCAGCGTGAACTGCGGAATATGGCGCGTGGCTCAAGCGGCTAACACAAGGCTAGCCATAAATTCTCATTCCAATAACCTTTTTTGCGTCTGCTTTTGCCGACGATTGTTTTTTGTACTCATTTCTTGACATGGATATCAGCTTATTCACGTTAATATATTTTTTTACTCTCTCTGAGAGTAAAAACCAACGTTAAATAGAACTCTTTGCCATCATATTTTTTATTAAATAATCCATCATAATTATTCACAATATCCTTAATCTGCTCTAAGCCGATTCCATGGGACTGTTTATCAAATTTCGATGATATAATATCCCCCTTATTATTTGTGCATAATATACCATCATAAGGATTTCTTATGCTTATTAGCAGTTGACGGTAACGCATGCTTATTTTGATTTGTATATACCTGTCTTCAGGGTTTAATTTCATACATGCTTCAATAGAATTATCAATGGCATTCCCAATGGCTATTGATAAGTGTCTGGATTCTATTGATATCGTTTCAGGTATGAGAATATCCGCTTCAATATTGATCTGTTTTGCCTTTGCTTCAACGGCTTTTATATTAACTATGCTATCAACAACAACATTTCCAGACTGAGAGGGGCCACTGATGGGACCTTTACCTAAATATCCAAGCATAATATCAATTTCAGATTTTGCTTTCTCGATATTCCCTCCTTCCAAATTGGATCGCATACCAAGCAGTATGTTTTTATAACTATGCTTGAAATCGGCAAAAGAATTGTTGTAGCCCTGCAATTGATTCAACTGGTTCACGAAATAACTAATTTGCTGCGATTTAAGACTGTTGTTTTTCATTTGAGAATAGTCTTTTGCCGTCTTTCCGAAGATGTAAATTATGTAAATATTGAAGAAGAGAAAGAAGATCATAACATAGAATATTGAGTGTGTAAGATACATTTGGTATATAGAAATGAGATGATTAGCAAGAACGGAGCTAAATACAGGAGTGATGAAAATAGCAATCCAATGCGATAGCGGCAACTTATATTCATCTGTATTGGGAATCAAGTTAGACATGATTATAATCAAGATGAATTCGATGATCTTTGAGCCAATAAATGTCGCCAGATAGGGAGAAGATTCCGGATATTCTATAATACTGAGAGCAGTATTCACAAGTTGTTCGCTTAGAATCCCGAGTGCCGCTAAAAATAATGGGATGACTAGTTTTTTCGACCAATGCCCTTTGAATAGAGTCGATAGTAGGTAGATTGGGAACACATTTAATATCAGAATTGCGGTCATCGGTAGAGGTCCGAGAAATAGTTGGATGGTGGCAAAGGCAAATCCTATAGCAAACGCAAGCTTATTATATTTATGATACCTAACTTTTTCAACATATATATTTTTGTAAAGGTAATATAGCATTGCATAGTATAAGGCGTTGTGCACTACATCGAAAATAGTTCTAATTATCGTTAATCCCATGCTTCTCCCCTCTATTTTTATCTACTTTATGATATCCAATGAGTAATAAAGTGTACTTTTTAGACGTGCGCATATAATAAAGTTTACCTTTGGGTAAGAATATAATATCAGTGATGATCACTGTTCATACAGTATACGCATTGCATTATCTAAGCAAATAATGAGATTCCCATATTTGCTTTTCTACATAGTGCAAATAAGCCTCCTTAAATTTATGCTTTCTATTTCTTGATATTCTTATTACATCTCCTGTAGTCAGGACAATTGCATTTGCTGTTAATTCAGCTAAATGATGAAAACTAATTAATATACCTTTTTGAACAAAGCAAAACATATAACTTGGTAATGCATTTGCAATATTTTGCCACGTTGAAGTCGTCTCATGTGTGATTCCGTTATTAAGATGAATGATTCGCTTTTTACGATAATTCTCAATATATACAATGTCCAGAGTATGGATGAATTTTGTCTGACAATTAAAGGTTACTGCAATAACACATCTCTGTGTTTGAAGATTCTTTACTGCACACAATAATGCTTCATTAAATTCATCTTGATTAAAGGGTTTTTCAATGTATCGAATAACTCCAATACTAATTGCATCTTTATGGCGGTTGGTGTAAGCGCTGATTATTATAAATTGAGATTTACATCCAGTATCTCTTAATTTTTTACCGATTGTTATTCCATCCTCATCATCATTCAGTCCTATATCAATAAATATTATGTCAAACTCCAAATTGCTTTTCAGTATTTCGCTTGAAGAATCAAATATCACTATGTCAAAATTGTCGGAATATTCCATTTCATAATTTTGCAATGCATCTCGAAATGATTTTTGATGAGAAATTTCGTCTTCTAATAAAGCTAAGGATAGCATTTCCTCACTCCATACTGTCACAGGAACTGATCACCAGAATTTTTGAGGGAATATGCAAAGAACTCGATCAATTTCTTGTGTTTCTCACTTAATGAAAGGATAAGACCCACTAGATCATCATCTTTCGTTGATTGATCATGTCCACTTTCTTTTTTCAAAAAATAGTCGGTTGTTACACCCAATGCGTCAGCCAAACGAAAATAAGTATAAAACTGTGTATTGTGTTTTCCGATTTCTAGTTCTTTAATCGTTTGCACTCCTAATCCAGTTAATCCTGCTAATTTCTCTATGGATAGACCACGTTCCAACCTTTTTTCTTTAACCAACTGGCCTACATTTATTGCAAATTGTTTTTTGATTTCGTCATCTGTACACAAATATATTCACCATCCTAAGCTTTATCTATACAAATATCAGAGTAATAGTATAAGAATATTCTATTATCCGTTTTATTAAAAGACGGCAAATGCGTGAAATGTTTGAATTTACCGTCACTCAGCTATTTACAGCGATCATAAAAGGAACGAATTAATGATATCTATGGCAGTTCGATTGCTTTTATTTCTTAGTGCCTATTCATTTACTTGAATATTCCGAGAGTAATTGAACGTAAGCGTCAATCAGGTTCTTTCCAAAGTCAGTTGAGACGGACGCTTTTTCATTTCAAGAAATGGCTCAACATCTTGATTCTGATAAGTGCGAATAGCGAGAATCAACTAACAGTGGAAAGAACCGTCAATCATAACGGCACCTGAATACGCCGCCGCGAACTGAACAGCGAGACCGCTAAAACTGAACACCCCGACCGTTGAAAACTGGACAGTGTCACCTTCGGAACTGAACAGTTGAAAACTGCCCTCCGATATAATTGAATTTATGCGTCGAAAGGCGTAAATAAATTCAAGGAGGGTCATGGAAATGACCAATCACAAGGAGATTCTGAGGCTGCACAGCCTTGGACTCAGCAACAGCCAGGTGGCAGCCGGATGCAGTTGCTCGCGGACGACGGTAATGGATGTGCTCAGGCGGGCGCGGGAAAAGAGCGTAACTTGGGACGCCGTATCGGAAATGCCGGGCAAAGAATTGAGCGGAGTGCTGTTTCCGGCCGATGAGAAACGACCGAGTTACAAGATGCCGGACTATGAGTACGTGCATCGAGAGATGGGAAAAAGCGGAGTTACACTGTCGCTGTTGTGGCTGGAATACTGCGAGCAGTGCCGGGAAAGCGGCGAAGTCCCCTACAAATCCACACAATTCAACAAATACTACAGCGAGTATGTGAACAAGACAAAGGCGACCATGCATATCCATCGTAAGCCCGGCGAGGTTATGGAAGTGGACTGGGCGGGACAAACCTCTCAGATTATTGACACGGACACAGGCGGAATCATCCCCGCATACATCTTTGTGGCGGCGCTGCCATACAGTGGGTACGCCTATGTGGAAGCGTTTTTGTCGCAAAATCAGGAAGCCTGGATTACCGCTCATGTGAATGCTTACCGCTTCATTGGCGGGGTGACGCGGATTTTGGTACCGGATAATTTGAAGACCGGCGTGGAAAAAGCCGGGCGAGACGAAACAGTTATCAACAAAACCTATCAGGAGATGGCAGAGCACTACGGAACCGCTGTTATTCCAGCCCGCGTGAGGACTCCCCGTGACAAAGCAACGGTGGAGAGGGTACTGTCGGCATCATCTCCACATGGATTCTGGCGTCGCTGAGAAACGGTCAGTTTCTTTCGCTGCGAGAACTTAACGAGGCCATTCGTGAAAAGCTGCTGAGTTTCCTGCAAAAGCCGTTCCAGAAAAAGGACGGCAGCCGTCAGGCGGCTGTTCGCGGAGGAAAAGCCATTTCTGCTGCCGCTTCCCAAAACCCCGTTCGAGATGGCGGAGTGGAAGCTCGCGACCGTCGGCTACAATTACCATATCAGCGTCCATTATCAGAACTACTCCGTTCCCTTCGAATACATCAAGCAAAAGGTGGATGTTCGCCAGACAAACAATATGCTGGAGATTTTCTTTGAAGGCAACCGCATTTGTTCCCATCCGAGGCTGAATGGGCGCCCGGGGCAGTACAGCACCACGGAATCCCATATGCCGCCGGATCATCAGAAATACGTTCAGTGGGACGGTGATCGCTTCAAGCGGTGGGCGGCCAAGGTCGGCGATCACACGCTGACGGTTGTGCGTTCCATTCTGGAGAGCCGGAAGGTAGAGCAGCAGGGCTACAAGGCTTGCATGGCGCTCTTAAAGCTTGCTGACCAATATTCCTCCCAGCGGCTGGAAGCCGTGTGCCGAGCACGCTCGGGTATACCCAGGCTCCCAGCTTCAAAAACATTCAGGCGATTCTGCGTACCGGCCAGGACAAGCAGAAGGAAGAAGCTCCTCCCGCCCTGTCATCATCGGAATATGGATTGACACGGGGTGCTGATTACTACAACAGGAGGGGCAAAGGATGCTGAACAATACAACGATTTCCAAACTGCATGAAATGAAAATGAGCGTGATGGCCCAAGCTTTCCGGGAGCATCTGGAAGATCCCCAGTTTGCGGAACTCTCCTTCGAAGAACGTGTCGGCCTGATGGTGGACGCGGAATGGATGTCCCGCCGCAACAACCGGTTGGGACGGCTGATTAAAAACGCCGATTTCCCTTTTCATGCCGCCTGTGTGGAAGATATTGAATACCATGCCGACCGGGAATTGGACAGGGCTCAAATCACACGGCTGGCAACCTGCAATTACATTCAGGAATCCCACAACATCATTCTACTCGGCGCGACCGGAAGCGGGAAAACCTGGCTCTCCAACGCCCTCGGTATGGCCGCGTGCCGGAACTTCTATCCGGTTCGTTATGTCCGCCTCCCCGATCTTCTGGCTGAGTTGGCTATCGCACGAGGCGACGGTTCCTATCGAAAGGCCATGAAGCCTTACAAACAAGCGAAATTGCTGATTTTGGACGAGTGGCTCCTGTTTCCTCTCAAGGAAACTGAGGCCCGTGATTTGCTTGAGATTGTGGAAGCACGGTACAAAAAAGCCTCCACCATCTTTTGCTCCCAGTTTGAGGTCGGCGGCTGGTATCACAAAATCGGCGAGCCCACTCTGGCCGATGCCATTTCCGATCGCATTGTCCACGATTCTTACACCATTTTCATCAAAGGCAAGGTTTCCATGCGGGAACGCAAAGGTATTGAGGAATAGATTTCCTTAACTGGGGATTCTACGGGGGAACCTTTGAAAAAGTTTCCCCCGTACCCCCTCCAAACCTTTTGCTAAAGCACTTTCACAGATACTGTTCAGTTCCCTGCGGTCAGAGTGTTCAGTTCCGACGGTCGCTCTGTTCAGTTTTGACGGTCAAGGTGTCTTTTCGCAGCGGTATATGCAGGCACCTCCCCAAAAGAGCGAAAAAGTGATAAAATATCCCAAATGTGGCGAAAAAGACTAAAGAGTTTTTCGATACGAATGGGAGATGGGGACGATGGACGGCAGAAAGGTATACATTTGCTCAACTTTCGTCGGTTAATTATTCTGAAATTAAATATTAATACTGTCATTAAGTACCATATGGAACTGCTACAAAGCAAGTAAAAACAGATTGGGATTGGCTTATGCCAATCCCAATCTGTTTTAAACACTAACTTTAGTTATATTACGTGCGTTTAAAGGGTTATAACTATGCTGAATTAAAAACTGTACTTGAACTCAAGCTGATTAACGGTCTATCCAACACCGTAATAGCAACCCTCTTGAATATTACCCTTAAAATTTTTATTCAAGACCATTCAAGACAAAAAAGAAGCTCCGGGAATTGCTTATGTAGGCAAAGAAAGATGATATCGTGGGGTTTGTTCGGGACGATATGCGGTAACTTCGGAACAAATTAACAACAGCATACGAGCAGCAACAAGCATGTATGAAGCGAACACGCATATCTCGCTAACCGGATTATCAGCCTGAGCCAGCCATATGTGCGTCCAATCCCAAATTGGAAAGTAGAAGCAAAAACCGAATCTGGAGCATAGCTTCATATCAGTATGGTTAACGGCTATGCTCTTATTGAAAGACTGTCCTTTGGCGCGTATAACGAAGCGGAAGTTTTCTTCCATCTTTGTGGAGAAATACCAACGCCATTATAGCAGATATCCCTCGTACATTCTGGTAAGCTTGCCAAATGATGTTCCGATATGGCAAACCGATGATGATGTCATCAGAAAACTATACGGACTTTAGCAGTCTGTACTTATTTCGATATCGAAATAAGTACAATATCTTTATTCGGTCTCGGCTGCGGTTGCAGAACACAAACAATGCACTGCTAAACGGGTCAAGCCCGAAGCTTCCCTCTACTATGGCGGCTAACCCGTTTATGGATTTCCTCATATCTGTGTGTCCACAAGCGAGGTACACTGCTTTTCCCAAGCTGTTGACAAACCCCTTGGAATTTTCTCGAAATCAATCTACAGGGGTTTGTTTTGACACAACCTCATATCAATAAATTGTATTGGCTACAAAAGCGTGATTTTTTGAGTTTTCATGAAAATCATGGCCTCATTTGGAATGCCTTTGTAGGCTGGAGACTTTGTCAACAGCTCCGCTTTTCCTTCAAACCTCAGCATAGCCGCATCAGAACCCGGCAGATCTTTTCTAACTGTTCGGCGCTTATCCCGGCGCTTACGTTTACACGGTTTTTCCCGATTTCAATTGTTACCATGCTTTCTTCCGCCGCAGGCTTTGCGGGTTCGCATACTGCCCAGCCGGTTGGCACCATCGCGTTATCTTTTGTTGCTGATTGCAGCTCCCGGCACGCTGATTCACGAAGCTTCCGCTGCCAGTAAAAATATGTGTTCCGGCTAATCCCTCGGCTATCGCAAAACTCTTGTATGCTTTCGCCTTGAGCCGCTTTCTCCTGTATCGCCTGTGACCATTGCGCTAATCGATACTCCGTTGCAATTTTTCTTGTATCCATTCACATCCGCTCCAATCCAGTAGAAAAAGTAATCATTACTTTTTCTACCCATACTGGAGTTTATTGTACCGCTTTATTTGTCTTTTGGTCAGGTCTGCTCCGGCTTGACGGTTCTTACACATTCTGGAGAACCGCATCTATAGAAATCAGGTAACACTATCTTTCTAGAAGGAAAACGGTATCCGTCTTATCGGCCCTGCATTAGTACGTTCGCCAAAAGGTGCATCGCTTTCTAAGTCGGCGAAATATAACCCTTCTTCATATTTGATTTCTATCTGTCTGTATTCTCACGCATGATTAGGTCGATTAATATCCATACGTATCACTGAACTGCGTTCAAAAAACAATGGTTGGTTACAATCTTCGTTAGCAGACTTTGCAAACAAATTGTAAAATACTGTGGAATCATAATTCGAGTTTCCGGTAAACTTTCCATTACACATTAAGAAATGCTCGCTTTTCTTTAAGGGTATCCCCAATTTCTTTAAGACATCATGAGTGACGATATAATAGCGCCTAGCATCTAAAATCCTTTTTGCATAAGTTCGTCCAATACCGGGAATGCGTAAAAGGGTATTATAATCGGCATTGTTGACTTCTAAAGGAAACATATCCAAATTTCGTATCGCCCATACTAGCTTTGGATCAAGTTCATAGCGTAAATTCCTTGCATTTTGTGGAACAATTTCATCTACTGAGAAACCATATTCCTGAACAAGTTTGTCCGCCTGATAGAGTCTGTGAACCCGCCATGGAGGCGTGGATGTAAAGGGAAGATCATAGCCCGCTGCAATTTCTCGGAATTCAAAAGGAGTATAGTAAATGCGGCTTAACCTATACTTTTTGTATAGAGCCTTAGACAGGTTCAGGATGGTGTAATCATCCTCACCAACACTTCCTACCATTAGCTGAGTAGTCTGAGAATTGGCGAAACCGGGAATTTGGTTTTCCCTAGCGTCCTGAATAATATTGCTTATATACCCCATGGGAGATAGAATATTTTGTCTGTTTTTATTAACTGCAATTTTGGAATACCCTTCACTTTTGGCCACTTCAATATTGACACTTAACCTGTTTGCATATTGCCCGGCTGTCCATATTAGGCTAGGATCGGTTCCTGGCATCACCTTCGCATGAATATAGCCTTTATATCCATGATACTTCCGAATAATCCTCAGCGTCTCATTGATTAGTTCGGCTGTATGGTTCGCATTTTTGAAGATAGCAGAAGAAATAAAGATGCCAGATCCACGAACCGATGCCACCTTCAACGATAGTTCAGCCAACTCCCTTGGAGTTGAATTATAAGTTTGCTTACACTCATTGCTACTACGACAATCACAGTATGAACAATTGAAGATGCAATTGTTTGACAAAAAAATTTTAGGCACCTTGGGTAATGTCTTGGACGACTGATGTATTTGTTTGATATCCTCAAGTTTGGGAGGAGGCAAGTCCATACTGTTCGCTACGTCATATCTGGCATCTTTTTGCATTAACAAAAACTTGCTTTCTAAATCTATTGTATTGTTACTAATGATACTCGCCATAGAATTACACCTTTTTCGATATAATTGATTATTTATATTATATCAATATGCAGACGTATTATCAACCAATGGATTACCAAGACAGGCTTGTGCCGTATCTCCTCAACAACAGTTAAATCACTCCATGAGTAAATACGGCGCTGATACGCTTATTTACTCATGGGGTGATTTCTTATACAGATTTGGTTGCTTATTCCATCCCACATAGTCTAGATTGTGGGTTCTGTTGGGCAAACCACCGCAGATATCCGGCATTGTATTAGACTATGCTAGGGAACAAGTGACTCTGCAACTCTTGGACTGTATCAACGATCAAATCCGGGTCAGTTAGGGCAAGCTGTTCCCGACTTGTTTCTCCCCAGGTAACGGCAATGGAGCGGATGCCGGAGTTTTTTGCACAGATTATATCGTTGACTCCATCGCCAATCAGAATCGTTTCTTGAGGTTGAATATGAAGGGTTTCTATTATTTGGGTTACCCCTTGGATATGGGGCTTTGGATGTTGAATATCGTCTGAACAAATAATCAACTGGAAATATTGTTTCAAATTATGCAACTCCAAAAGTTCCAGTGTACGGAATCGATCTTTTCCTGTTAACAGAGCACAGATTTTCTCGATGGAATAAAGGCTTTGCAGTAGTTCCTTCATCCCATCTACCAAATTAATTTTATGTGCATTTTGGCTGCTTACCTGATTATAGATGGCAACCATCTCAACAGGAAGGCCCAGTTTCATAAAAATATTATGCAGACTATCCCCACTATGTAGAAAAAAATCTTTGTATGGCGGTGCCCCTGACCCGCCAACAGCTTGGTATGCGGTTTTGAGAGCAAGTATCTGTACTTGATGGGAATCTATGATGACTCCATCAAAATCAAAAATGATATTTTTTAACATAGCATTTCATTATTTGGCCATACAAGCCTGTATTTTACGAATGGCGGCTGCAATTTCTTTGATATCTTGCTCATCTCCTAGCAAAGCGAAATGGGGTATCCAAATCACATGGTCTGCAATATCCCTTGCATTGCCTAGGGTATTAACTGTGTAAGTCTTAGGAAGGGTGATCCGACCGTGAAATTCACCCTTTTGATAAAAAGTCGCATCCGACAACACCGGAAAGCTCCTAAATGCCGGTATGCCTTCCGCAATAAGGTAATCCACCATATCATTCCTACATAAGCCGCCAAATGATTCCTGTGCGTACCGGAACATATACATATAGTGCGTGATACCAGTAGCATAGTCCTTTCTTCCCTGGGGTGTAACACCTTCCACTGTCTGCAAACAGGCATCCAACAGTAGAGCATTGGTCTCGCGTTTCTGATTCATAACATCAAGGCGCTCCAGTTGTGCATTCAGTATGGCACCTTGAAACTCATTCATTCTGTAATTGGATCCTAAATATGTATATTCATATACCCTGTCATTTTTTGGTCTGCCCACTCCATGAATCAGGTATGCCTTCTCGTATAATGTAGAATCGTTTGTCACTAAGGCTCCGCCTTCACCACAGGTCATTATCTTGCCGTTTTGGAAACTGAAGATTGCCATATCCCCAATAGAGCCAAGCATACGATCCTTGTACATTCCTCCATGGCCATGAGCCGCATCTTCAATAACTTTGATGTTATGCTTTTTGGCAATAGCACAGATTCGATCCATATCGCATGAGTGACCAGCCATATAGACAGGTATGACTGCTTTGGTTTTGGGAGTAATGGCACGTTCAAAATCTTCCGGCAGCATACAATATGTATCAGGATCAACATCCACAAACACCGGGATGGCATTACAGTAAATGACCGAGGATCCTGTAGAGATGAATGTAATAATGACACGATCACCTCGTCTCCCTTAGTGATCCCCAATGTAGTGAGAGCCAGTTCCAACGCGTGAGTGCCATTTGTTACCCCGAGACAATATTCAACATTATGATGTTTTGCAAACTTTCTCTCAAACGTTTCTACCTGGGAGCCATTCATCCTCCACCATTTCCCACAATCAAGTACCTCTCTGAGCAACTCCAACTCTCTATTATCAGAATGCGGCCATCTGGGAAATTCTTTGGTTTTTGCCTGCTTGCCTCCATGAATCGCTAATTCACTCATTTTCATTCTCCTTTTTTGTTATTCAAGATTTTTTCGGATTCTCCAGCTTCCAATAAACAGTAAATCAATCCCGGTCCCCATGAAGCATCTGACTGCGTCTTGTGGGGTCTCTACAATGGGCTCGCCACGAATATTAAAGGAAGTATTTAGTACGATGGGAATGCCGGTAATTTGATAAAACTGCTCAATCAGCCGATAGTAGCATTCATTCAGATTTTTTAATACAGTCTGCAATCTTCCTGTTCCATCTACATGGGTCACTGCCGGGATTTCCCCCCTCTTGTCTGGCTTTATATCGGATACCATCAGCATATATGGTGATGGTATATCAAGCTCAAAATACTCTTTTTGATGTTCCCACAATACCGACGGAGCAAAAGGGCGAAATGCCTCGCGGAATTTCACCTTTGCATTTAGGCGGTCTTTCATCTGCGGATCCCTTGGGTCAGCCAGAATACTGCGGTTACCTAAAGCCCTCGGGCCACATTCCGACCGGCCTTGAAACCATCCAATGATGTTCCCATCTGCAATTGCACGAGCTGCCTCTCTGTATACATCTTCACATTGGTCATATAATACCATGCCTTCATAATGCTGCTGTAAAAGGTCTTTTACAGCATTCTCGCTGTATTCTTTTCCTATGTACGGGGTAAACATTATAACCCTCCTCGTTATTAATATAGCCGATTACGAAATTTAAAAATTCATATAGCAATAGCAAAGCCAAAAAGTGTGCATTCTTCGGTTCCCACAAAGTTTTCTATGCATCAATAGTCACACGTTTAAACGGTTTTTTTTCAAGAATAATCAAGTTATTTTTGAGTGACTTGTCAAAATACACAACTTTTTTTGTAATCGCATATCAAAATGTTCCATCTGATTTACATGCATGGTGGATCAAATGCGCAGTATTGCCGAATGAATACAGTGGTGATTTTTGCAATTCTTCCAAAGAGATATCACCTTGCGCATGTAAATTAATGATATCCCAAGGGGTAAAACATCCCTTGCATTCCTCAAATCGAAATCTACCGTCCAACAGCCTATTATATACAGGATGCCGGTTCACTTTTTCCAGAATTAACTGTGGCCTGTCTGTAAATAGGTTACCAAGGGAAGTGAACCAATAGTTGGCGCAGGGTGTAATATTTCCATCATCAAAAGTACCGAGTGCCAGCTTTGGCAATACACATTTTACCGACCGATTTCCACCCTCAAGAAAACGCAAAAGATGTTCGAAATAGACTTTAGGAGGAAGTACTGTCTGATATACTTCATATTGTGAAAGGATTTTTTCCACCCCCCTCCACTGGTTGGGCGTGGGAGAAAACTCTTTTCTTGCATGTCCTCTTACAGGGAACGGCAAGATCATAATCTTCCCGCTGTAACGTTGATGCAGATAATGGACAAACTCCGGCAGGATCAATGTATTTCGGTCATGCAGGACACAATTGATTTCCAATGGAATCCCTGCATCGACAACAGCATCCAAGTTGCTCAATATCCGCTGGAGTTTTTGTTCAGAGGGAGTACGATATGAATTACCCTCTAACTGATGGTGGTGCAGCGACAGTTGCAAACACAGGTTTTTGACTTCCTTTAACTGATCAATACATACCTTGTCCAATAAAACGCCGTTGGTCAAGATTTGTATGACATCATAAAATCTTGCATGCTTTCTAACATAGTCCATAAAGCCTTTAATTAAAAATATTTCACCACCGCTGACCTTTAATATAGAGGGCTGGAAGGCATTGCGGATATAATTTGTTACTGCATCCATGCGATGTGCCAGCCCAGTATCGACTCCATACTTCAACTCTTGGCTCGCAAGCTTTTCTACAGGGTCTTTGAAAGCGCTTGTGATCGTTAAGCAATATCTGCACTTCATATTGCATATCTGCTCGTTTACTACAAAATCGTTAATCACTATCATGGTCGAACTTATCCCCAATCTTACGCAGTCTGATATACTGTTTTGTCATATGAATATAATCGGAACAGGAAAGGAGCAGATAGCATTCCGTGTAAAGTGACCTATAATTGCTGGAGATGGCGGCACGGAAAGCGTTCAGTGCGTTCATTTTTTTACATATTCCATAATACTTTTCCTGAGACTGGTAGCATAAGGCGGCCTGAGTTTTTTGTTTAAATTGATTTGTAATATTGATATAACAATTAGGGTATAAAATTGGCGTCCACACCTCATACATGCCGACAGTCACATTCCATCCGGTTTTTAGCGCTTTCGCAACAGCGTAATTGGCGGCAGTATGGTCAGGGCTAGTATCAAACAAATAAGGTACTAGCACCATACTGGGCTTATGCTTTTCAATATACTGGGATATCCTTTCTGCGATTGTATCAACATGGTACAGCAAATAGCTATCTGGAAGGTTCAGATGCCGTGCATCTGTATATTTCAATACTTGCTGTGCCATGAAAAACTCCTGTTTCCTTAGTTGGGCTATATTGTTTTTCCTGCCGCCTCCATTTCCATCGGATAACAGAACTACAATCACATCGCACTGCTCCTTCATCATATTAATCACAGCGCCGCCACAGCCCAAAGTCTCATCGTCTGGATGAGGCGCAATAAGCAAAATCGTCTCCTTTTGGGATACCGGCAACCTAATATGGATTTTTTTCGGTGGCATCAAGTAATGTAAGTACATATGTTATGCACCAGTATATGCAAAATACATACTGAATCCTGTTTCGAGATCATGTGTAGCCTCTATTTTAGAATAGCCGGAATCGTTTAGCAGGCTTTCAGCTTCTTCCTTGTAGATGTGAAAGGTGCCACCATGGGTTAGCCAGTCCAGCAGAACGCTCTGCTGGAATTTGTGCTGGGGATTGTAAAAAATATCCGCAATACATAGCATGCCTTGTTTAGTTAGTTGATTTCGATAATGCTTGAGATGGGTTAACCAATCCTGCCATGGCAGATAATGAATTGCATTAAAAAGGATCACTATATCATATTGTTTTTCCTGTACATCCGTGTGGTTCAGCGGCAGGGTGTCCATTGTTCTAATTGCGACAAACCTGGCTAGTCGTTGTGTAACCCTTCCATTGCTGTTGCCAATTTCCAATACAGACAAATTCTGTTTATTAAAGATGTGTCTGCAAATTTTAAATGCAATAACAGCTAAATTATCGCTATACATCACTTCATCATAGAGTTTCTGGTCGTGATGGCCTAATCCTGTTTTATCGAACTCCCTGTGGCCCCATCCATTTTGAACTGCATCACACAGCTTATCTGTGGTAATCCAGTTCCGATACAGATTTTCCTCATGTCGGCAAATCTTCTGAATCTGCTCATACTGGCTAGCGAATTCATCGGTGAATAGCCATTGTGATCCATAGTTGTAAAGTACCCCCTGATCAGCCAGATAGGTGCAGAGTAAATTTGTGTAGGAATTGTCCCATCCGTTTTGCTTACCGATTTCTTGATCCAGAAATCCCTTTTCGCTAATTAGTGGCAGGATTCCTGTTTTTTCTGCTGCAAAAATAGCCACACTGGATTTATAAGAAAAAATTATGGAGGCATAACTATTATTCATAATATTGTCCTTACTATCTGATTCATAATTCATTTATTACATCATCAATACTCCGGATATTGGAAACATCCATATTCAGTCCGGCCACCATTGCATCCTCATAGGTATGCATTCCATCAATAGCAGATGAAGAAAATAAATCCTGTATATCAAGAGCCGCTTTCAAATCATATCCATTTTCAGGATGTAATATTAAATCAGGGGCATGGATGACCTGATTTCCACTGTAAATCTCCACGGGCTCAAAAATATGATGGATCACCTTTTCACCTGTTTGCGGATCCCTTAGCTGCAAAAGCTCAGTTTTAAGTTTGGATTTTATCTGATTGATAGATTCTGTACTATAATCTTTCCTGTTAAAATAAATCCTGCCAGGCGCCAGCGAAATGCAGCAACTTTTAGTTAAGCAATCACATAAGGTTAATGGATGGCTTCCCCTTCTTAGATATCCATTAGCTTCAAGCCAATGATTGATCTGGACTTCTGCCTTGATCCTGCAAAATCCATGATCAGATAAGATTACCAATACTGGATTTTGACAGTTATTTACAAGGCTATAATGCAGCATGCCAATATGTTCATCCAGTAATTTCAGATAACGGTCGATTAGCAGGTTACACGAATCGTCAATTTCCTGCTCAAAATAGCGGCAAAAAAAATGTAGTAACCGGTCGGTCTCCATAATATGCAACTGAAAATAGTTCCATGGTTCCTGAGCCATCAGGGAAAATGCCAGCTGAAAACGTTTGTCTGTTGCAGTGATCAGTGCCTGTAGAAACTGTTTTTTATCGGTTCTTGCCATCCATGCATCAACATCAATTATGTAGCCTATATCCTGTAACGTAGTATGAAACTGCTGTGGATATGTCGATTTTTTGATGTCGGTACATAGAAAGCAAGAAACCATAATACCATCTATAGGCTGGGGAGGATAGGTAAGCGGAACATTCACCACAATGGATTTTTTGCCTTTTGGCATCTGCTCCCATATTGGCTTTGCCATTCTATCTGTTGAGGTAGGGAGCGTCAACGACGAACGGTCATGGGAAAGATCGGTAAATCCATAGATCCCATGTTGTCCAGGGTTTGTACCTGTCACAAATGAAGTCCAAGCAACCGACGACACAGTGGGGTATACCGAATTCATTCTTTTTGCATTGCCTTTTTCACAGAGGAGCGTCAGATTTTTCATCTGATTCGACAGTTTCTTTCCTTTTATAAAGGAATAAGGCAAGCCATCCAAACCTAGTACAAAAATTTTACTCTCCACAAAATATCCCTGCCTTGCTCCAGATTAATCAGTAATGATGCCCGCAGCTACAATGTTATGATCCCTTTCCAAAACAATTTGTCCAAGAGCCATTTGTTGGGAAATCGGGCAATATACGATAGGGGCTTTGGTTCTTATAGTGACCTGCCCCACCTCCATCTTATGAAGTCTGTCCAAATCTGTGATAATTTCCGCTAAAGAAGCCGAATCTATTTTTCGATTGATTGATTCAATAGAGCATACCACCGATTGAGTGGAGCAACGGATGCGTAATTTATCGTCTACCCTCAGTGGATGTGATGACATGGCAAAAATGGCAGCTGTTACAGTATGTGAAACAGTAAGGCAATTATCAGTTTTACACAACACATTGCCCCGTTCAACAAATAGCGGATCCTTTGTAGTAATGCCAATACATTCGCCTGTAGCAGCACTAGTTCTGCTTTGTCCATAGATCTCAATTGTATTGACCGTAGTAGTTTCCCCTGATGGCAGAAACTGGATAGAATCGTTGACATTAATGCTTCCTGCACATACCTTGCCAACTGCGATTCGCTGTTGCCCCTTGTTTTGATGGAAGTGATATACATCCTGTATCGGAACAGTCAGGTTCTCACTATCATCCAATTGATTGATCTGGATCGCATCTAACGCTTGTATCAATGTATTGCCGGTGTACCAGTTCATTTTGCTTGACGGACAGGTAATATTTTCACCATAGATCGAGGATACTGGAATACAATCCAGTACAACAATGCCTAATTGGTCTAGAAAATCCAACAGTTGAGTTTTTGTCGACTCAAAATGATACTGGTCATATTCGATCAAGTCCATTTTGTTAATTATTAAAATGATGTTTTTTACTCCAAGCAATGACAGGATATAAGCATGGCGCATAGTTTGCTCCTGCATACCCTCCGTAGCATCGACAATCAGGATTGCCGAATTCGCCTGGGAAGCGCCTGTAACCATGTTCATAATAAACTCCACGTGGCCTGGAGCATCAATAATCACATATTCCCTTTTGCTTGTTCTGAAAAAGATTTGGGTTGTATCAATTGTAATCCCCTGTTTACGTTCTTCCTCAAAATGATCTGTTAAGTATGAGAAATCCAGCTTTTTAGTATCTGCTCCACTTTTGATTTCAAGATCCTTAATCTTATCTGATGCAATCAGATTTGTATCGAATAATAACCGTCCAATCAATGTGGATTTGCCATGATCAACATGACCTGCAAAGACTATTTTTACCTTGTCATCCATTGTACCTTTCACCATCTTCCGTGTTTTTACATATATCCTAATGACCTGAGTTTCTGCATCATATAGTCGGATTCCTTATCCTGCGCCCTACCGCTTCGCTCAGAAATATTTGTTGTTGTAAGCTCATCAATAATCTTTTCCAACGAATCAGCTTCAGAAACCACCGGCTGGCAACATGTTTCACAGCCAATACTGCGAAATCTTTTTCCGTTTTTTGATAAATACAGTTCATTGATCGGGATTTTTTCCCGTTGAATATACCTCCAGATGTCAACCTCTGTCCAAGACAGCAACGGATGAATTCTAATATGTTCATCAGAATTTGAATCGGTTTTATATTGACTCCATAATTCCGGGGACTGGACTTTATAGTTCCATTCAAAATCCGCATCTCGTACAGAAAATACTCTCTCTTTTGCTCGAATCCCATGCTCGTCCCTGCGGATTCCTAACAACAAACCCCGTATTTTTTTTTGCATCACAACCTCTTTTAAGGCATTGGTTTTCAATTGGTTACAGCACTCAAACTTTCCATTCTCCGGCGATACACCCTTTGATAAAGCGGCTGTATTCTGATAGACAATCAGATCAAGACCCCATGTTTTTGCATACTGATCTCGAAACTGATAGATTTCCTGAAACTTAAAACTAGTGTCAAGATGGATTACCGGAAAAGGAATGTTGCCATAAAACGCTTTCCTTGTTAGCCATAGCAGTGTTGTTGAATCCTTTCCTATTGACCACAAAAGTGAAATATCTTTAATCTGGCTGTATGCCTCCCGTATGATGAATATACTCTCATTTTCCAGTCTTGTAAGGTTATCCATTTTAAAGACCATTCCTTTCTACGAAAGGCACCAACAATAGATGAAACAAGGCTACCAATCGTATTGAGTTTTAATTACTGCACAAAATTGTTAACATGTACTCTGTGGAGCGGTATACTACAGAGCACGTGGAGGCGTGTGGTGAAGCGGATGCCGCTATCTCGTATTTTAATAAGTCGCCGGACACTCGTCCAAGCACCAACAAGTAGGTATAGCGAATGAAGTTCGCTATGGAACCTGTAAACTAATCATTGTAAAGACATACTCGTTTTTATCAGAGCGTACAGTCTATGCCGTTCCCCATAATTTAATTGAAAAGATGAGTCCTATGTCAAAAACAGTAGAAATTGTTTATCACGTTTGCTGTGGCATGAACGTACACATATCATTTATTGTTGCCTGCGCTGCAGTCACAGATGAACGCAGCCGCACCGAACACCATATCAAGCGGTTCTCAGCATTTACAGGAGATTCGCGAAGACTCTGCGATTGACTCGCGTCTTACAACAGCCGTGATGTCTGTATGGAATCATCTGGAAAGTATTGTATTCCAGTGTTCAACGCACTAAAAAAAACATGTAACGTTTGACATGCCTATTTTAAGCTGATTCGTGTGTAGCATGTTTCGAGCTATACCTCTCTTGACAAAATATTTGTGTGGACAAGGTACATTGAAAGATTGTATTCTGTTAGCTTGCGACGACTCTTTTTCCACCTAATATTTGGTGATATCCGTATAAAGCTGCGCCTATGGATGTCCCATTGTCTCCCGCTGCAGGTTGCAAAAACATATTCGCAAAAATACCGCTTTTATATATTTTATAGTTTGCGACGCTGTTCAGTGCCGTACCTCCTGCAAAACACAAGTTTTTGGATTTGGTGATTAATTGCAGATGGTTCACAACATTAAGCAATATCTCTTCTAACACTTGTTGAGCGGCAAAAGCGTAGTCTGCCATAATGCAAAAGCGTTGATGAACATCAGGAATACCGGCAATCTGTTCTTTATATGAAATCAGCTTCCAGATGCTGTCCTCGGTCATTTCCACTTTTCCCTGTCCGATATATTCAACTGCAGATTTGATTTGCTGATATACACGGTTTGTTCCATAAGGGGCAAGACCCATGGTTTTGCCCTCTTGCAGTTCCTTAAATCCCGCCAATTCTGTAAGGATCGTATAGAAGATTCCCAGTGAGTTTTCTATATAGTCAGTTCCCGGCAGATTCCTGCCAAGGTTTTGATCCAGTATCTCAATACGATTCCCACTACCATAGGCATAAGTGATGGATTCATATAAGCACTCATCACCTTTCTGGATCTTGCTCCCAACAGAATCCACAATCAATATTGCTGCCTCTTCAAAAGGTGAGCAATAAAAAGCACTTGCCGCATGGGATAAATGATGATTAATCAGTTTCACATCATCCAATCGGAACAAGGCGGCAGGATGGATAATATCATTGGCTACGATTAGATCAATATCTTTGTAGGATAATCCCTGATCATCAAGGCAGTATTTGCGGGAAAACCCTTGGGCTAAAGAAATCCCCATGTTTTTACTATGTTTGTTTCTGGTAATGCGCTCATCTTCGATCATACAAAGAATATGGTCATCTTTTGCTATGCATGTTGAATAGTCGTGATTAGAACCACCAATTCCCAATATATACATATTTCCTCGATTCCTTTCTTAATTGGTCGCGAAACAGTCTCCCCATTTCACATCTCGCCACTGCTTACAAATACCCCAAGGATTTCAGTTTTTTCTTGACATCCTCGATTTCGTCAATACTGTAGGCATCGTTTGAACCATATGCCCTTTTCTGTCTCTGGCATGCACTGTCTGTGTGTGTAAGTTCCACCGCATGCGGAAATATAGGGATCGCACAGCCCTCCATATAATCAGGCACAGGGATTCCATAACAAGATAATATTGTGGGAGTTATGTCTTCCAGAGAAATGGCTTCCCTAGTATTTGTGGCTGGTGATAGCCCTTTTTTGTAAGCAAAGAATATTCCATCATTGTTGTGCATGCCCTTTTGCTCTGGCTCACCGAACTCCTTATCCAGTTGGATTGAATGGTGTACCATCATGCTGTAATCTTGGGGGATCAACAGGATATCTGGTGCTTTGTCTACCATTTGCCCGCTGTAGATATCTTCCCGCCTAACAACCCTACTGAAGAGTTTCTCTCCCGACTCCGGATGTCGCACCCCAGCCAGAAGTCTTATCAGCTTACCCCTCACCAGTTCGTACTCCTCTGGCAAAACAATGCCAGAATCCTGTCTTCCAGCTAAGTTGATATTCACACCAAACGATCCAGGAGCGGCCATATAGGCTGTAGTTTTGCCCCAATCCACATAAAACAAATTCTCCTGGAATTTGCATTCATACCAGCTGTCGGCAAAGGCGTCGCTTCTACTCGCGCTGATATCATCTGACAAGACCAAAAAGCCTTTACGATGCAGCAAAGACTGCAGATAGAAATTCAAACTTCCCTTGCCAAATCCGTGGTCTGACAGGATCATAAAAATAGTTTCGTCCGGTAATATGTTAAGTATTGCATCAACTGCCTTGTCAGTCTCCATGTAAATGGCTTCAATTGCATTTTTAAGGGGAGACTCCACATTGCTTTGATAGTATTCACTGTGTTTATCCATGTAATGCCAATAGAAATGAGATATCCGATCGATTTCGGTAAAGACGCTGGCCATAAAATCCCATGTCTTGTTCTGACATAAATACTCAATAGCTACCACGCGTTTACGCGTAATGTCCAGAGCCATCTCAATATAGTCGATTTCTTTTTTTCCATCGTACATTGACGATAAGTCGTTAGCATAATGTCCGCCAACAGTCGCAATTTCATGTAGCAGTTTCGGTGGATAGGAATAGCGAAGCGTATTAGATAAGGGCCAAGTAATAATATAGCCGTTGAGGCTGGATGGAGGATGCGTCATTGGCACATTCAGAATACCTGTCCGCAGTCCATGTTCGTTCAGGATTTCCCAGAGAAAGGGGCGTGTTACATCATCACTACCCATAAATTTACCAACATAAGCAGGAGCTTGGGTATCCCAAAACTGGTAAATACCATGTTCACCAGGGTCAACGCCTGTAAATGCAGTGATCCATCCGGGAGCCGTATGAGGCGGGGTAGTCGAATTTAACAGTCGGTAATCCCCCTCTTCAATCAACTTTGCAAATGTCGGCAGCTTACCTTCCCGAACCATTCTGTTTATAATATGGTAGGAGGCCCCATCAAGTCCCAATACAAATGTTTTCAACGCTACTGTCCCCTTCAAGCTTCTGCTGTATTTTGTTTCTATCGTTGTACCAAAGAGCCACCATTTTTCAGTATATCTCTTCCGATTTTATATTCCATAGACACTATCTGATTCATTTTTCGTTCCAGATATTGTTTTAGAACCGACTTACCCTCTTCAATATCAAACTGAACACCTTGGCTCAATATGCTACAAAAAAACCGATAGTTGAAATCTGAGATTTCCTTTCTCTCTACCGAAACATAGCGGTCAAAGGATTCAATATAGTGATACAGTGCTGTACCTTTCAATTGTCGCCTATTCCGTGAAATAAAGGTGTGTATGATAATATCAAGGATCTCAAAATCCCACACAGCATCTACTGTGAGAAGTGCCTGAAAAATCGGCACCAAAAAACTCACCTCTTCATTTTGGAACCGGTACTTATACATACCATCCGACACATCATAGTTTTTTTTCAGCAGGTTGTCTTGCTTAAGCTTTGTTTCAATCAGGGTATCCGGATAGACTTCCAGTTGCCAAAAATAGTGCCTAATGACTTGCCCAATGCCTGTAGAATATAAGAATTTACCATTATCCCATATATCCTGTAGCGTTGAATATGGATGTAGCATAATAAATCCAAAGGTAATATAAATATCAGGAAACTCCGATAGAACATTGATCGCTGCCCAATTATCCTTACTTCGAGCACGTTTATTAAGGATCTTCAATCCTCTGTCGTTACCCGCCTCAAATCCGATATTGACTTTTTCAAGACCAGATTCTACCAGCAGCCCTAATGTATCCCGGTCAGTTTCTTTCCAGTTCTCTGCTCGAAAACAGCAGTTATAGTAAATATTCATCCTGCGTTCTATTAACTCCTGGGCGATTTGTCTGATGCGCTGTTTGCCATTATCGCCTGGGTCTTCAAATGTAGAATCCACAAAATCGAATGTTCTAAAGTCATATACATTCACTAGTTCTTCAATTTCATCTACGACATTTTTTGGACTTCGTCCACGCCATACTGGCCCATCTTGTTTCCGACCAACAAAGGAACTGCAAAAACCGCAATTGCCCAAGCATCCCCTGCTGGTTGACACTCTTAAATATTGGAAATTACAATTATGCTGTATAAATTGATCTCTGGCCGGAAACGGAAGAGAATCCAAATCTTCAATCAAGGGTCTTTCCTTGTTTTTGATTACATTCATCCCATCCCGATAGATAATCCCTTCAATCCGTGATAGGCATGTTCCAACTTTGATGCTTTTTGCCAAATCCAGGAATGTCAATTCGCCTTCACCATAGATGACACAGTCCACCTGAGGGAAGTCAGCAACAATTACTTCCCCGGCAAAGGTTGCCATATGGCCTCCCAACACAGTAAATATTCTAGGGTTGTAGCCTTTGGTTTTTTCGACCAATAGAAGAACAGCCGACAATGTAATACATGTTGTAGTGAACCCAACAATATCATATGTATTGGCAATACGGTTAGCCTCATACTCAAAATGATCGGTATTGGAGATCTCTAATATATCAATATCGAAGCCACCTTCCCGTAGGCACGAGGCGATATACCCGATTCCAACATGCTCTGTTGAACGAACTAAATCCCCACCTAAGACAATAATCAAAGCAATCCTCATGCAAATGCACTACCTTTTACTGTGAAATATGGGACAACAGCTCTTCTGTTTTTCCTCTTACATCCTGTTGGTTCAAATCAAGTACGCGAGCATCTACAATAATTTCCCGGCACAAATGATATGGGAAGCTCTCTTCCGATTTCATGAATAATAACGCATTGCCCACCAGCATATTTTGCGAAAACTCCCTAAATTCCTCGATTGTGGGTTTGTGAAAGTCCCCATAAATTGATTCAAATATAAGCCTATGGCCCTTGTCACATAAATCGGCGCAGTTTCCCGGCGAACAATTACTTTGCTTCGCCAGTGCGCAGGCTCTACCAATTGCTCCCATAAACAATTTGAAATGCATATGTATTTCAAAATCAAATCCCTCATAATCTGTGATAAGGCTTACTGCAGATGCAGAAGGACATAGTTCAACAGCAGAAAATCCAAGATCCCTAAGAAGCTCTCGCTTATTACTGTGCATGACATTTGGATTGAGCCAGCTTTTCAATACATGAGGATCCTCATTTTGATCAATGCGCTTCTGATAAAATATTTCATATTCTTGACAGCGTACAAGAAGCCTGCCAAATACAAACTTAGAACGAATTCCCGCTTCTCGAAGGGCATACAAAACACCATAATCATTGATGATAATCTCACTGATTGAAAATTGACTGAGCGCATCCAGACTGTATTGCACCACATCTGGGATATATTGATCTGGTGTCCTAGGCGTTAGCAGCCTAAAAGCAAATGAATGGCTGCTTTTATTTGCAATATGTTTCTGTACTTCACTGATAAATTTAATACAGCAATTTTCTGATCCAATTTCATAGATGACGTTTTGATCGACAAACATTCGATTATGTCTGATATTTCTTATTGCTACCATATTGATCCCTCTTTTTCGATGTTAACAGTCATCTATATATAATATCGCTCGGATTCTGTTGTGTATTTGCATTGACCTTTATTGCATATACTTTTTTTCCACCAAACAGGAATATGATCCTGAATGGTATTCGCGAACTCCTGCACAGTTGTGTTATGGGCAATATGGATGATTTCATGAAAAAGCGATGTAATCGGAGTAATCTGTTTGTAGTAGCTTTCTCGCCCGATCAGCTTTACTGTATCAATGCACCAATCCGCAAAATTTTTGATCGAACATAAACTGCACATTCGTGTGAAGTTTAATACATCGCCGACAGGTTGTCCATTACAGCCGTATTGGTTTCGGCAGATGACCCCCATACCAAGTCCATGACCCAAATTACATTGTGTACTGAAGGAGCATCCTCCAAACCCAAACAGCTCCAATTCAATCGGCTTACGTTGAGCAAGCTGCTTGATTTCCTGATTCCGAACCTGGAAAGATAATACAGCCCTTTTGGCTCCTAGTTCTTTCAAAAACATCAATTGAGATCTGCTTATGGTATCCAAAATTGTGCTGATATGGATATTGGTTTGCAGTCCATTTTTCTCAATTGCGCGACAAAGCCCAATGTCAGATACGATAATGTTGTCTACGTTGCAATCCAAGCCATCCGATACATATTGCAGATATTCCCTTTCCAGATTTACTCCATGTTTCGGGTCATCTGAAATATATTGTATATTGGCTGCAAAAGTTACGATTTTGCCTTTACTGTGGGAATATTGGACAATTTCCTTTAGTTCCGATTGATCCGGCATAATGTAGGCGCCGGCTTCATTGATTTGATATCTAGCCGAAAAGTTAAATTTCTTAAAGAGGCTGCTCCTCATTCCGACATACATCTCGTCAGCGCCGGCCTCAATTTGTGCCTTACAGGAGTCTAATGAGTTGATGGGTGCTAATAATTTCATAATCGGCCCCGCTTTACTGTTTTTATATTTCACCAAATGTCTTGATAAACAGCATATAATCAATCGCTTTTACCGATTTCCACCAGGTTTTTACTATCGCAAATTCCGACCTGTATTTTACCCAGGTCCATGGAATTTCCCATACTCCATCTTCATTTTTGTGATTCAGTAGGTACTCGACTTCCTTTAGTACGATTTCTCGGTTCGCTTTATAAAGGAAAGAAGATGTGGAATGGATAATATCAGATGGACGGAAAGTATATTGATCCCATTTAGATTGATTATTCCAAAGAGACTCGGACACATTTTTCGTTATTGCAATTTTCATCTCGCCGACGGGAAATTCGCTGGATAGACCGGCATTTTCTACACATGAGATTAAATAACTGAAATAGGTCAGTTCCCCTTCTCTGTTGGATTCCCGATAAAGTGTTCCGTCAGGATTTTTCCCCGATAGGTATGTTTCAAAGGCATCATGTGTTATGCGTTTTGCCTGCAGCACAATGCTAGAGCCCTGTTCTCCATAGCAAAGGATAAATCCTGCCAGCTTGGCTGTTGGATTATAGCCAAATTGCTCATTTGCTGTTTCCGAATAGGTCCACCATGGGGCACGGGGATAATGGTTGTTGCTTGGAATGACGGCTGGCCATTTTCCATTTTCAAAGGTCTTTGTGCGCTCCAAATATCGCAGCACATTTTTGATGATATATTTCCCTTTATTGGTTACATCTCCTCCCAGACTACCAATATAATCAATCGCAAAAGAGGTAGTATAAGGTGTGGAGGCCGGATTCCAGGAATCAGGTTCCAGCTTATTGCCAAAGCCTCCATCGGCATTCTGATATGTCTGTAAGACTGCCAATGCATTATTTTTGTTACCGGACTCAAAATAATAAATCCATTTAAACAATTCCAATGGTCTAGCATTTTGATATATCCACGTACGCACTTTGTCATAATCAATACGATTCATCTGCATATTCTTATCCCTCCGGTTGCATCATGATGGCTACTTCTTCTTCGCTAAGACCCATATACTCTGCAAATCTTTCAAAGTCAATTGTCGGATATCTCTGACAGCTTGAGTCTGCTGGTATAATAATGTTTAGAGAAATCATTTCATATAGGGCATTTAACTCCTCAGTTGTTTCGGTGGCAAGAGCCTGAGTCCCAGTATATGCTATCGCTCCTGTGGTTGCTCCCAACTGGATGTTTTGCCCTTGAAATGAATCCTGTCTGTATGTTTCCAATACGTCATGAATAGCAGAATTTACATGTTTGTCAATGGAAGCGAGACTGGGATTCATCATGTTGTTACCACTATAAATGTCTGTTTCATATCCAATGGTATGTATTCCATTTTCCAAGGCTGCTTTGTACACACCTCTTCCCTGTTCGTCTGAATAAACGAACAGGACATCGCACTCATCCAAAATGAGACTGGTTGCTACGATCCACCCTGTAGTCTCAACATCTAGCCCTTCAGTATAATCGCCGCCATCTACTCCCAAATAATCGAAAACGGTCTGTACATTCTTTTTCTGCATGAAGTTAATGTAATTGACGCCACATTTGAATCCCAGTTGGTAATTCACATTATATTGATTTGATGTGTTCCCGTTTATTATGGCAACTTTTCCTGTTTTGGTTTCCATCGCAGCAATGATTCCCGCATAAAAGCCAATCTCTTTACCGCTGAACTTTACCGCATAAATATTATCGAATACCTCTTGTTGCCCGATTGGATCCGGGTACGCGTCAATTAAAATGAATTTTTGTTCAGGATTGTTTACCGCATAGGAGGAAATGTCTGAAAACTGATGTCCCACTAAGACTACCAAGTCAGAGTACATGAGATTATCGCCTAACGACGCACAGTTGGGTGACGTTATATAGGAAACCTGCCCTATCTCACTCTCTTGTATGGACTTTACCAATTGATAACAATCTTCATCGGAAACCACCACTGCAATTGTTGGACTCCCTGCCTTTGTTGTATTTCCGTCCTGATGATCACTGTATTGGATTACTGTATTTTGACTGTCTAGAATGTCCTCTGTTTCGGTTCTAGGAACAGAAATAGATGTACACCGAACCAGTACCATAGCAATTATTGCAACCGACAGAAATGCTGATATACGCCTAATTAATTTTTTCATCTTTTACTCCTCCTACTGAATAAATAAATTGAACCACATATTGATTATTTAAGTTTTGAAAATATGGCATCTATCTCAAAAAGCAGATTATCCCTACACACATTTGCCTTCGTTATAACCCACGGTAGGTTCTCAAGACCATGAACGGCACAGTATCTCCTAAAATGGGCAAGATACTCTGGCTTTTGTAAAAACACAGTGGCTTCACAAATATCGCCTAAATCCATGTTTTCGCAGCCAATCAGCTCCCGAATGCAATCAACACTTGTCTGGATTTGTTTATCAATGTCGCCCAAAAATACAGTTTCTCCATGCTCGTCAATTGAAGCTGTTCCGGACAGATAAATATACTTTACCTCATTGTCCTCAACCACCATAGATCTGGAAAATGCGGATCCATACCGGTAGGCTGATTTTTGTTTGACCCCGTTTTGGGCGCGTATGGATTGCCCCCCTTCTCCCAGAGCCTGAACCGCAAGAACATCAGTCAGCATAGATATGCCATATGTATTTTTACATTCTATACCAGTACTAGCAGGCAAAAAGACTGACTCAAAAGCAGTATCCTTCATATCGGTTGGAAGCAGTCCATACGCGGAAAAACGGTCGCGCCGTCCGCAGTTAAACTCGTCATAGTCTAGAAAAATATCATGGAAGTAAATCCATGTTCGAACAACATCGCTGAATTGATAGCCATGCTTTCTTAGAATATTATTGGCATCATCAAACATTTTAGTGGTCTGATCGTAAATAGTCTGGTTTTTATCGCCATGAATATCATGTAATAGTATGTATGAGAACTGACTGTCCTGCCAATGATAGCCGCAAACTGAATCTCCATGATAAACTTCATTGTAAGAAGTTGGAGCATCTAGTATAACACCGTGCAGGTTGACACTGAAAGAATTGTCTTTCACGCACGGCTTGCCATCAATATAAGTAAAGGGGATGTTTCCATTGTGTAAATGTTCGAAGTAAACAATGTTTCGACTTTTGGCAATGGCTTCATAGTGAGACAGATCTGCAAATATTCGCTCGTGTATTATTTGGATACTATAAGTATTTAGCAGATTCACAATAGCTAGATAAAGCATACAACTTGCCTGACTGATTCCATCTTGTTGTTCGTTAAGGCAGGCAACAATGAATACCTGTCGTAGGTCTACAGACTTTACATGGATTGTATATTCTTTTCGGCAATCCCGAATCTCAAGCATCCTAGTGACCCCCTTCAAAAATCAAAATAGTTGGTATGCAGGGTTTTTAGTACAAGCCCATCTGTTATTCCGGGAAAAAGGTAATTGATTTTGCATTCAAGTTTCCGTTCCTCCAGATTATATAAGTAAATGAATTGCGGACAAACACACAGCAACATTTTCCCATCCTCGGATACCTCCAGCGCTACAATTTCGTATGGGTCATCACGTGTATTAAGAAATAAGAACAAATCCTGTTCATTGCTTAACACATCCTCACCGATGTCGTCATAATAAAGCAATTCCATTTTCTCTGCATCAATTACAAATAGCCGGTTAGGTTGTCCAAAAGTACAGATATATGGCTTGTTGTCCATATAAAAAACTCGGTGGGAGGTATACCGATATCCTTTGGGATGCGAGAATGATCCAGTCAGACGCAACTCATTATTTTCCAACCGGTATTGATCGATTACAGCTGGTTCATAAAATACTTGTTTGCCCTGTACTGCGATGATATGATGTGAGGATGTGTAGATATATCCTGTTTTGTTATCAATTTCAAAGTGGGCCGGATTACCGCCAGTCGTAGCGTATACCGTTTTTTCTTTTGTGTCCAGATTCATCAACTTAATGTTTCCAGGCAAACATTTTACATCATATTTCTCATTAATGGCTACCAAAAGCTCTCTTTTTTCCTCAGAAGACAGTTCTTCATAATGAATACCAGTTTCCAAAGCTTGTCCGCGAGATTGCTTGATCCTCATGGCAACAGTCAGAATTATCCTTGCGAGCCCAGACGTATCAATGATCTTTCCGGTTTTGCGCAGCTCATATGTACACTGGCGGAATTCATGGCTGATTAGCAGGTGCCTACCATACTTCCTTAATACATGGGGGAGATTACTGGGAAAGGAATCAATCTCTTCAACGTCCGCCATTGTACGGGACATACGGTAAATATGCAGATGCTCCTTGGCATCAATCAATGAGATAAATATATAATTCGCATCATCAGGATCCTCATAAAAGGTGCAACTAAACCGTTTGAATTGGATATCTCTCCGGCCGATAAGGTCGTTTCCCGTCATCACTCGCATAAAACCCTTTTTGTAATTAATATATAGAAAGAACTCCTCCTCATCCATAAATGTTAGGAAATCCTCTCCCGGATGGATGCTGATAGTGACATGGGGACCCCGATCCATTTTATAGATCTCGCTGTGCTGCTCTTTGTCAGCAGTATCTAAATTCTGTTTGTTATAGGATGACAAGTAAATAATCTGCTTATTTGGAAAGTCAATCACCGCAAATGTCAAAAATAATGGACGCGGGTCATTTTTATGAAAAAGATATAGAATCATCTGCTGCCGGAACCGGTCCATTGCCGGCAGTTCTGCTTCAATAGGCACTCTTTTGCATTTCAACTTTAACTCAAACATATTAAGCTCCTCATTTGGAAAATTATCCAGCGATTATGTTACCTGTCGCAGCATACCATAGGCCTCATGCTCTAATTCTATCGTTTGTTCCAGTTGTCTTTGTATTCTCTGCATTAAATTTCCGTGCAAAGTAAAGGATGCTTTACCAAACAGACTTCCAACAATTTTCCACATTTGACTTAATGACCGGAACATCTCCGGCAATTGTCGGTATTGGCTGATGCTGTGTGTTTCCAGCATATAACCGATATATTCCGATAGCAATTCATGTGTTACAACAGGTCCTCCAAAATTAGTGATCCTAGCATGGATCAAACTCATATATTCTGAAAACCGCTTGTGCTGAGAGTATGAAAACAATCGAACCACATCTACAGCAAAAAGCTCCTGTGCATATCTTCCTATCATATAGCCGTCATCGTTCTTTCTCCCATGTAGATAGCACTCTGACATATTACGCAGTGGCTGCATCAACTGACTGACATCATTAGGGAAATCTGTCTGATTACCATTGCGTTCAAAGACCAGTACTTTATAAGGAAAACTCCTGTAAAAGATATCCTTAGTTTGTTTCAGACAGTCCACATAGGCATTCATTTGTAAGGCTCCCTGATAAGTGGTCACTGGGTAGGTGGGGATATAGGTATCAGATATATAAAGGAGATCATTTTGTATATCCCCACCAATAATGTTGATGCTATGCGTTACATTATCACGGAAAGCAAGAGGCATGTATCCGAGATGTTTTCGGGACAGCAGCGATAAAACAGGCTGTTTTGCGTGCAAATTATCGAATATAAATTCCTTAAGTCCTTCTATTTCTATGTCTGTAAATGTTTTCACTGTTGCGGAAAAGTGTTCGACAATATTTTGAAGCATTTTTGGAATATCATATTGCATCCCTCCAAGAACTGGGGCGGTGGGCAGCGGCATTTCGCCTGAATCCTCAAAAAATGAAAAATCAATAGGCATATAATAAAATAGGCTACCTTCCGAAAGAGCAAAAATGATGCTTTCCGATATATCGAAATTGTAATATTGAAAAATATCTGAGATGCAACTCATTAAGCAAATACGTCCGGTGGAGGTCTTATAGTTTTCTAATACATTCATTGTAATGCCCATGTCTCAGCATCCTTATTGTTACTGGCGATACTAGCTTTAATCTCCCTAAGAGAGCGGTTCACCTCCGGAAGTCTAAACATATAGTTATTGCCTGACAGTTCATCTAGTGTTATGGTGTCGTTCAAATAGAGGTTATAAATGCTGCAGAAATTAAAACAGTTTCTGCAAAGCGGTACCCACTGTTTGGTTTCAAGCATTAACTTTTGGAATTTTGTTTTTCCGAAGCGCTTCAAGATCGCATCAGGATTGTCAGTAAACACATTGCCGACATTTAAGGCATCCATAGGCAATATATTTGTACAGCCTTTGATTTTTCCATCGTCAATATAATTGACACTTACAATTGGGTTGTAGCATTGGTAATTTAGTCGCTCATTATTTAGCAACTGGTGCAACCGGATCAAATAAGCCTTAGGGGGCAGGATATCCTGATACATACCGTATCGCCCAATGAGGCTTTCAACCACTTTGATATCGTCGGCCGAAGGGGTAAACTTACCCTCTTTATCGATTAATAAAATAGGGGTAACCTTAAGGATATTGGGCACTCTTCCAGCCGGAATATCATGCAAGTAGGATACAAATTCTTCAAACCGACTGGTATTTGCATTATTCAATACCGTTGTCAGCTCTAGGTATACATCATTCTTTTTCAGTTGGGTAATAGTGTGAATCATTTTTTTCATAATGGATTCTTCAGTGAATCGATATGTGTTCATTTCCAAATCATGGCCGTCCAATGACATTTGTATAAGGATCCTTTTAGACTGAATTATCCATTTAAGATAATCATCATCGATATGGCGACCATTAGTCTGGATTAATACATAAGGGAAACAGCTAAGAAGCTTTTCGACAAAGTCCTTCATGTTTTTCATTAGGAAGATTTCTCCACCACATATCTTTACAATCGGACTGAAAAAATGCTGAGTCGTAAAATTCAATATTTGAATAAGATTGCTTTTTAATTCGCCATCATATAAGTATTCATCTGCACACTGATGGTAATTTTCATCCGTTTGATGATAACAATATTTACAGGCAGAATCGCAATATTCCTGTTTAATAAGCAGATTGGTTAACAATACATTTTTTCTCTTTCTTTTATTCAAGTTATTCATCCTTTAATGTTATTCTAAAATACTCCTAACATGCGTAGCTATGCTGGCAATACTCATAAAAACTGCCATATCTAAGCTTTCTGGATCCATTTCAATATCGTATTCGCTCTCGATCATTACGATTATTTTAATAAAGCTTATTGAATTGAGTCCCAATTCCGATAGGGGAGCGATAATCAATTCCTCTTTGCTAATTCCGGTATCCTCAATTACCTCAAGAAAGATATCTGCGATTTTCATTTCGACTTCCTTCATAAGTAACAACTCCTTTTCAATACTAAATACATTTTACAGATTGATTATTTTGTACTTTTTAAGAATCGCCAATGCTTCTAGTGTTGTATCCACCCTATGTGTATTCCCATAGGAGGTTACTCCACCCCCATCTTCAGATTGTCCCGCCAGTATAATTTCTAACCCCATTTGAACAACGGGGTCATCTGCTGGCAAGTTTGTGTCATGGCATGATTCCATTGCCCAGACCACATCAGCTAAATCATAATTTCGTATTTGATTCCTGATATTCTCATAGCATTTCAGTTGAATTTCCCTGTCCAAATCTAATTCCATTGAATGAAATGAGACCAATCCCATCCAATTGTTGTGATCATAGCCTGGAAACCCCTCTGACGTCCAACAGCTTCTCAAAAATTGCTTAGCACTGACTAAATCGATGTTCTCTGTATCCCTGCCCCACAAATATCGTACAATCCCGTTTGTGATCCAAATCTGGTTTATCCGTGTTTTGGGCAAATACCATTGTGGGATACTATACTTGAGGATTTCACCTGACTCATCCCACATTCCATTGTTTTTTTGCCGCTTTGTCAAAAATATCAGTGTTCTTTCGTACGCAGAACTGTTAGTTAGGGAATGCGTACACATAGTTCTCAACGCCAGCATCGTACAGGTTACGCTGCTTGTATGACCAACATAGTCTGCATCAATAGCGGCCCATCCACCATCATGGTTTTGATGTCGTGCAAAACAATTTTGCAGTTGTTCTGTATCACCGCTACCTGTCAAATACCGCAAGAGAAGCTGTTGATAATCATTTCCATATATCTTTATAAACTCTACCGCCTTGTCAACCTTAAATACTGTCATCATCCCCAAACAATTCAGATCAATTTTTTATATCTGCGCAGCAGATCATAGCTTTCATCCAAAAATATCTGTGTTGCCTTATCAGAAATGGTCTTAATAGAGGCAGCAAAACAATGCGGGTCAGCCTCCAGCTTCAACGAAAGCTTCCGAAACATATTAGCAATCATAATGCTTTTTTTCCTGTTGTGTAAAAAAGCTTGTTCTAAAGAATGTGTTTCTATCTTTAAAAATGACTGCAGCAGCCGCAACTTAAACACAAAGTTGCCATGTATTCCCTCCAAGATGGAGTTGAACCGGGTTCTTTGTTCCAATGAAAACATAATACTTTGCTCAACATTATCAAGCGTAAGGGTTTCTAGGTATTGGATATATCCCTTAAACTCCTCAATTTCCAACTCCCATTGAACGGCCATATTACGTGAATCGTCCAAAATGTCTTCTAATGTATCGCTTCGGTTGTTCATCGAATATGTCCCAACATCACCTGAAAGATAAAAATAGAGTAAAGCATGCTCAGCACCCATATTGTTAGCTGACATATTGCCCATATCTTGATATCTCACTTCATTAAACCCATCAGCCAAACTAACATAAATCTGTCTCCGATCGTCATAGCCTGTAATGGGATGACCATGAAAATCATGTACACGGGTACCCGGAACCAAGTTATTATAATAATGATCATATAGTACATGAACAAATCGGTTGTTTTTGATTCCAAGTCGGATAAAATCATGTATACTTTGCGTTCGGGCTACATAAGGGATCACATCCACCGAATAATACTGATGCAGATTCTTTTTGACATGTTCTAAATTTGCCAGATTATCTTTTTTTAAGGTAGAGGATTTCCAAAATTCCTTGTCTGAGATGAATGATTTGGTGTTGACAACTGGCAGGTACCCTTGGATACCCACTTGTCTAGCAAGGTACCAGATCGTATATTCGTTACAGTCAAGTAAATCCACATACAAGCCATCGGATGATAAAATGTCACCAAGAAGCTGATTTAATTCAAATTGTATATGCATTTCATCACTTACCCTGTAGTTTTTGTTGTATAAACTGTTCCAATAAGGCGATGCTAGATATTTTTCTGATATCAAGTTCTTCGTCTTTAATCTCAATGTGATATATATTTTCAATCTCAAGCAGAAGTTCCACCATATTGTATGAGTTAATTCCCCATTCAAACAGGTTGCATTGCTCTGTTATATTGGTTCCGCAATAAGGAATGAGGAGCTGATACAGTTCTTGCCTAATTTGATTCATAACAACAACCCTTTTTATGCTTAAAGTGATTTTTCAAATACCTGAATTGTATCTGCAAGATAAGCTTCCATACTGGATGGCTTTTCAGTGCAGAACATTCTTTTGCTGATTTACTACATAAATAGCATTTGCGTTCCCGTTTGCCAATCTGTGATCTACTAATTTTTGTTGAATCATTTATATATACATCAATATCACAGTACCGGCCTAATGGACTATCTTCTTCTATACTGGTGCAAATCTCCTTGACAGTCAGACTACTTACTTGATTATCGTATAGTAGAATAACGAGGATACTGTAATAGAATGTTTTGTTGTGATATTGTTGGTAATACACCACAGGTATTTCTTTTTGCTTCAATTGGGACAGCAATTCAAGATCGCACTGGAGCAATATCCCTTTTGCGGGGAATAATTTTTTAAACATGCCTGGTATATTGGGAATTATTGTGATAACAATACTGCTGGGAGACTTTTTGCATATGCTTGAAATAAGCTGATCTAATTCATCTTTGCAATTAAGGATTTTAGTTAATATAGACATCATATCGCATATATCAAAATCAAAGCATCCCGCTGAAAGACGAGTTGTTTACGGCTTCGCTGACTTCCTTTGGCCAATAGTTGGAATCGAGCCCGTTCTGCTGGAGGAATGCCCATATTATACGTTCCATGCCATAACCTGTACACCCGGTGCACAGTTCTTCACCGCTTGCTGAGTGAATGTTAAAGGATTTTGTAAAGAAGTTACCGTGAAGATTGCTGGAAGCAACTGCAATATCACGATTCCGACCAGGAATCTGACAACGTATTTCCAGTTTGTTGTTGTGGGGAATCGAATAGTTTTTTCTAGCGATGGAGGTGATAAAAAAGGGGTCGTCCGCCTGAAATACCCCTCCTGCAATATGCAGGAGATCAAGCAGTTCCATACTAAGATCAATTGCTTTCTGATACCCTGTTTCTACAAAAGATCGGTCTCCGACAAAAACAAATTCCCTCATGGAAAAAGCAGTTGTGGATTCAATTAGGTATGCCCTGCCCGGCTCGTTGCGAAAGCACTGACCATATACGGTATACAGTCGGTTTTCAGGTAGGATCTGAGAGAAAAGCTCAATATAGATTTTATAGCATAGTGCTGTTTGCAAAGCTAAGTAGTGATCAGCTACCTTGTGATTCGGATGTAGCGTATACATAATTTCAGGTTGCTCATCTGAGTACCCAATTGAGGTCAAATGTTCGAAAGAAATAATGGGATTGTATTGGCGGCAATGCGTAATAAACAAAGGCTGATATAAATGGAGAGTCAGATAATTTATATAATTCATCAAGTTAATTATTGGCGCTCCATATGCAACCTCTCCATTTTTGAGAGGGATTACCCAGCCTTCTTTGATAAGCTGGTTGCTGATATCTTCTTCATTGACAGGCTTTATAGAATTATATAGCAGTTGACTTCCATGGTTCGATACGCCGCTGTCCACGTTCGCTCTTATCTTGTTAACAATTTCAGCAGCTTGACGCAGAATTTCATCTTCACATACGGTCTTAAGTACTTTTATATAAATGGTCTTGCTTTCTACTGCATCGAGATAGGCCGATGCAACCCCATTAATGCTTTTGATCAAATGCATTATTTTTTTCGCGCTCCCGTCTTCCAATGGAGCTGATAATGCCAAAGTAATCGTATGAAACATCTCTTTATCCCCCAGCATATATACTTATACATGTCTTAATTTGAGATGGGTATACTAATGTCCTTCCAATAAACCCCTGATCTCTGGATCTGATACAATCCGCCTTTAGCTTTTCTGTATTCATATAATTGATGTAAGTAGAATCTATAGCTGCCAATCCATATGTCCTGCAATATGATACGATCTCTTCTTTTGCAGCTAGCAATTTTGAATAGCTCTGCTCCGTTGATGGTAGGCTGTTTACAATGCCCAAAGATTCCACTGTAATAGCGCGCAGTAGATGATTTTTTTGACATAGTTTGTCCAAGATACCTAGTAGATGAATATGACCAACAACAAGCTCAATCCCAGTCACGGCTGGATAATTCTGAATTATATAAAAAACATTGTCCCACTGTGATTTGCTATTTATATTGTAAATCCTCAATGATATTTGGGGCAGTGGTTTTTCAAAAAGAATCGCTAATATCTCTCGGAAAGAATCTATGTCGCTGCCTGACAACAGTAATATCAGATGTTTTTGATCATCACTCCAAAAACGGAGTGCCTCTGCTACTAGAAAGGCGGCATCAGAGAACGATGTATTATGGATAGATCTGTATAAATCAATTGCCAGCGCTGGCACAGACATGTAGAACCCAGATTCAAGTTCTCCGGCTGCTGTACCAGATACTAATAACGAAACATATTCTTTTGCCATGCCTCATCCTCCAGCCAACTTGTAGCGCAGGGCCTTGATGCGCGCCTTGATAACCCATATATTAGCACCGGAATAGTATACAGTTAAGTTATGTGGAGGTAGTTGCATATTATCCAACTGCTCCAGTATCATTTCCTTAATAATACTATCTTGGATAGAGGCGACGGTATTGATTAATACAAATCCTTTTTGTATTGACTCATATTCTACCAGCAGATCATTTGACTGCATTGAACCAACACGTATCACCTAAATTCCTCCTTATGACAGCTATATTTCGTCGTTTATAGCATCGCATGCCAACCATGACCATCTTGAAAGCTGATTACTCCCCGAATCATACTCCCATCTTATCTGATTCTTGTTGTCGGACACATCACATCTTTTGAACCCCAGATTTTCATGAAGGGATATGACCTCATATAAGTTTTTTTCGGTATAACTAACTACTTTCTGTGTTTTATCTTGCCTGCATATCATCAGAAAGCTGTTCCAAAGTCCCTCTACATGCCCCAAACCTTGGTATCCGTCAGCTACTACTATTGCATCTAATACTTTTGTATTGCAATCATTACTCCAACGGATAAACCCGACAAGCAACTCTCCTTGGTAAGCTACTTTGTAAGTGTGATTAGCACAGGACTCCTGGATCCGTTGGGAAAGAAGCTTCCGAAACAGATTATGATCCTTTGCTCTGGACTGTTCCAAAGTCAATGAGATAATATCTTCATAATGTTTTTGATTCACACCATAATATCCCCTCTACTGAATTAAGCTTGGATATTGATATAACTGACTGGGCTGGCTTCCCATCAGTTGATGGATAGTGGGGGCAATACTTGCCAGAGAGTAATACCCTTTTCGTATATGACCGCTGATATCCGGCCCTATTCCACCCCAAACACTATTACTTCGATGCCAGCCTGTTTGTGAATGCCGGTTCACAATATCCGCCCAGTGCGTATCGCCATATGGCAGAAACTCAAGATCATATGGCTCCAAAAGGATATCTGGGATATTGTCCGTGCAAATATAATAGTCTTCACCTGGGCACACATTACTGAACATAGGGTTTCCTGTATAAGGGTTTTCCATTTTGCGGAGAATTTCCATTACATATTTTCGAACATCTTGATATTCATGTTCTTCAATTACGCCATCTTGGTAATCGGTGCGGCGGTTGATATTGACGCCATGACTTCCTTGCACAGATTCAAATGCTATAGTATTTTTCCAGTCAGGGCTACGGCTACCTTGCTGAAAGGAAAGCAATTGTTTCTCAGCCAAGTACGGATTAATTTCGACAAACTCTTTCAGTGTTCCAAACCCCACGGATGAAATGATCATCAGATTGTCATTATTATGCTCCACCTCGAAGAGATAGTCACCCAGTATTTTGTCGCACTGTTGATACATCTTGAATACAGCCTTATCTACAAGAGACAGACTGTTGTCAGTCAATTCATTCATATAAAAATGGCATAAACGATCAACGCAGGTGTAGTTTACAATAAATATATCCATTTCTTGTTTCATCAGCATCTTACAAGCATCATGCCTGCGGGTTTCCACCCTGCTCACTTCATTGATAAACTGAGACCTGCTTTGCTGCTGATAAAATGCTGCCATATCCTGTACATATGGCAATTTTTCACCAGACATCCCACTTAGCAGGTTTGCAGGATATGTATAACGCAACGTGCGCTCCATGGCATAGCTGATTGTGTAGCCGTTACTTTGCCTAGGTGGATGCGTCGAAAACAGATTTACAAGGCCTACCTTCAACTTGGATAGAGCATCCTTTCGCCATAATAGTTGATCCTCAATCTCGTCGGAACGCCATACAGCAGGTGTGTAATTCCGGTTATGGACCTTCCAGTAAGATATGACATTGTGCTGACGATCATCGAGGCCTGAAAATGCTGAGAATAATCCCGATGACTCATAGGGAACTTTGCTACATTGTATTTCACTTATAAAACCCAGTTTGCACAAATGCTTGAAATTAGGCAGGTGTCCTTGACTACCCCAATCCTGAATGAGATCTACATTCAATCCCTCGAAAGAAACAACATATAATTTCGGCATGTTCATCCTTCCCTGCTTTCTTTAAAAATAGCCGAATTAAATATCGGGATGATAGTTAAGGATTGTGCGATCTTCAGGAAGTAGGGGCTTAATGTCTCTATAATCCTGCTTTGCATCCAATAGATTGAACAACCAAGTAGGATCATACACAAAGTGTTCTGCTGTCTCAATAGATGATTGGACATATTTCGTTTTTTCCAGTGCGGTTTTCACATCCATAGTTGCATGACTCCAGTCATAATGGCTTCCCTTTATATCAAACCTCTCCTCATATAAGTGAATTGGAGTACGGGGATCGTAGTACCAGGTAGCAGCGCCGAAATATTTCAATTTGATGTCCTTGATAAAGGAAATGGTATCCTGGATTGTATCATCCGTTTCGCCAGGAAATCCGACGATAAAGGACGCAAACCGATTTATGCCATGTTTCTCCATCAATTCATTGCCTCTTTTGATATCTGCTACGGAGGCCCGCTTATTCATATTCACCAAGATCTCAGGATTCCCTGATTCAATACCAAGGAATGTTCCCACGCATTTACTTTCCTTCATCAAACGGGTAGTTTCCTCGTCTAAAAACTGGCAGCGGATAAAGGAGCACCAATTGAAATGATACTGGTTCCGTATCATCATGCGGAGTATCTCTTTAAAGCGTTCTTGGGGAACATTTAACGTATCATCTACGAAATGGATTGTTTTTACTTGTTTGATATTGTCAATGATATTCAGTTCTCGTTCAATACAGCTGACATCAACACACCTGAACTTGCTTGCATTGATATGATAAGCACAGTAAGAACAAGAAAATGGGCAGGAGATACTAAAGCGAACCGGGACAATACTCCCTATATCATCCGAAAACATGTCCCATTGTACTGTGTTATCCTCTAGTTTATTGTCTTCTAGAACCACTTTGGTAGGAATATACTTACGACCGTCACGAAAGTATAAATTGGGGACGTCCTGCATGGGAGTATTGTTTTTGATGGACTGGATTGCCTGAGCTAGTGTATATTCCCCCTGGAAGCTGTTAATATATATATCAGAATCCAGCTTTTTGAGGATATGCTGTAGAACATTGATATCCTGTAGATCAGGGTCTCCAAACAGCTTTGCTATATATGCTCCACCTACAAGGATTTTTGCCTGTTTGTTTGGGTTGTGTTTATGTAAAAACCGAATCAGATTTTTTGTTTCTTCCATATTAGTACAATAAGTAGTGGACAATGCGATTACTTTAATATCGCAGGTCTGGAGTTTACGGATCAATACGTCCTCTTCATCTTCTATATAATTAATATAATCAAAAGAGATGTCTCGTTTTGTGAGAAAAGTAGCGAGATATGCTACGGCTGCATTAAAATCTTTTTCCATAAGTTGGTTTCCATAACCGTGATTTATTAATTTCTTGTTGACTAGCGAATAGCTGTATCCTAAATAGCCAATTAACAAACAATCGATACTTTTGCTCACTTTCATCCCTCGCAGTTTAAGTTATTATTCTTTTTCGGCAACTATAATTGAAGTTGGAATTTTTTTATATTGTTTTACGCCTACTATCTCTAACCCTACAGCCCTTAACCAGCATGAAATATCTTTCACATTGCAGTGGAAAAATGATCCTTGCATCAACCAATCTAATGTAAATAATGAAGGAATAAGCAATTCCGTCTTACTGTCATCTAAAAAGAAGTCATGTAAAACAATCCGACCTTTATGTTTCAGAGACTCTGCAGAACGAGTCAATACTTTCCGATTTGTTTCGCTATCCAAAAGATGCATCAGATTCGAAATAATAATCCCATCATAAACAGTTTCGAATTTGCCATATCTTACATCCCTAGACCAAAAGTGTATTCTGTCTTCTAATTGATTTTGTCTTACCAGCTCCATACAGAGTGGACGCATCTCTTCTTTGTCATATACATCTACATTCACGTTTTCATTCATTTTACACAGTGAGACTGCATAGGATCCGCTTCCACCTCCTAAATCCATGACTTGCATAGAAGGGGTACTGCAATACTGAAATTCACGGGCAATATAAATTCCAGCGAGCCTACTGCCGTGATCCATCGCTTTGCTATAAGTGGACTCCAGATGTTCCTTTGCATTTTCATTAAACGCATTTGATCCAAGACCATATGTGATGCTATCCCGCAATGCGTTTTTTGTGGTATGATTGTCCGATAAAAAATGCTCAAGCACTAATAGATGCAGCATATTGGTATTTGATTCTGGATTCAGTAGGGAATAAAAATCGTCATTAATGCAGTATATATCATCCTCACATTTAGCCAAAATCCGGTATGCAACCAGCGTATCGAGAATAATTACTAATGCACGGTGGTCAATGTTCAATTGGACTGCAATGTCCTTTGCCTTCTGTTTATCTTTCAAAAAAGAGAACAAGTTGTATTCAGATGCTAAAAATAGTACGTTCGATATTTTGTAGCCAAATATTAGTTGAATTAGATAATTCGTTGCATCCATCATTATCACCAGTTAGTATGAATTGATAAACATATGTTGGCTGTTTCTGAATCATTACTGTTTTGCAACTGATTCTTTTTCATCAAGCCAGCTCAGCAGATCTTTCACCATTTGCATAGTTACTTCATGACCTGCTCTTGGATAAACCTGAAACTTTAGATAGTCACCTTTTCCGTGTTGGTCATAAATTTGCCGCATGGATTCATAATAGTTTTTAGCTTCAATTACAGGAATCGTTGTGTCCAGCATACCTGTCAGAAACAATATTCTTTTTAGGTTTGTACCATTGTAACGGTTCAAGGGACTTAAATTGAGCTCGGTAACTGTCTGCCTGCACAATTGATAGTTCATTGATGATTTTGCCTGAAAGCGAAAGGTATCCAAAGTTTGCCCTCGCAAAATAAAATCCCAGTTGATTACTCCGATGATGCTTGATATGTACTTGATCTCTTTGTACATATATCCACATATCAAAGCGATATTTGCGCCTGCTGAAACACCTACGGCAGATATGTGATCAAAATATAAATCTTCTTTTCTAGTGTTTATGAGATAATCTAGCACTGTTCCTACATCATCTGCTGTATATTTGTAATCCAGAAACAGATTATTAAACTCATATTTTCCTGTTTGATCAAAACTATTCGCAGTTTCCCCATGTCCATGCATATCCATACAAACAACAAAGTATCCCTTATGTGCCAGTTCATATGCTATGGGCAGGCTGCTCTCCTTGTTGTAAAGAAGCTTATGAAATAAAAATACAAGTTTTTTTTTTCGTTATTATGATCATGTACTGCCAGAAAAGAGACATTGCATATACAAATCTTCTCAATTGTACAGATCGTTTTTATATGACTCATATTAATGGCCCCTCATCACTTTTGCTCCGCTGCTATGCTATCTATTCGTTCCTTACAGATTTTTCTGCTTAAGGATATAGCTAGCCAGATCATAAATAGACCGTAGCAGGCTTGAATCCAAATCTTCATCCGGTATTTGAATTTCAAAGGTGTTCTCAATCCACACTAGAATTTCCAGCGCATCTACCGAATTGATCCCCAACTCAGTGATCAGGTCTTCGCCTTGTATTTGGGTGTCTGCCGGAAGTTCCATAGTTTTGGTTAGGATTTTTTTCAACATTTCTACTACATTGTCTTTGTTCAAGGTTGCCCTCTCCTTTAAATAGTTTTTAACGCACTACCTGTGAAGCAATCCAGCAAAAGTACACAGGTTGATCTGTTGCTTGCTATCGCTTAATGCTTGGGGTGGATCATCGTGGACTTCCAGCATTACGCCATCAGCACCTGCGCTTTTCACTGCGCTGATTAATGGGGCAATAATATCTGTTCGTCCGAGAGAATGGCTTAAGTCGGCAATAATTGGAAGCTTGGTCTCTTGTTTGACGATGGCAATACAAGCAATGTCCAATGTGTTACGCGTGCTATCTTCAAAGGTACGTATCCCTCGTTCACATAAAATTAACTTGTCATTGCCATTCATAACAATATATTCTGCTGCCAATATGAATTCCTTTATGGTTGCCATCATCCCCCTTTTTAGAAGCACAGGATGGTGGGATTTGCCTAATTCTTTTAGAAGTGCATAATTATGCATGTTCCGAGATCCAACCTGAATAATATCAATGTAATCTAGTGCTTGGTCAATATCGCGTATGTCCAATATTTCAGACACAGAAATCAGACCATATTTTCGGCGGATGAAATCAAGAATTTTCAGTCCTTCTAAACCAAGTCCCTGGAAGTCATACGGAGACGAACGAGGTTTAAATGCTCCGCCACGAATAAATTTCACATTGTTCTTAACCAATTCTGCAGCGATCTTCTCCATTTGCTGAATGTTTTCCACTGCGCAGGGCCTCGCAAAGTAGTGAAATTCCATATCCAGATGAAACAAATCTTTGATATTCATAAAATGGTTGTGCTCAACCAAAAGTTCATTAGGATTCATTTAGTTCACCTTTTATATTAATTTTCCCTAATTATACTGTTTTTGAAAGATAAATATAACGAACAAATCAATGGAACGGTATCGCATTATGATGTGAATATTATTCTTAAAACCAACCATACTCACATCATTGCTGTCAACAGCATTCCCGCTTAGCTCGGCATGCTGTTGTAGGAATAGTTGCATATTGTCATCTGGATTCGAGCAAACATGTTAAACAGTATAAGGGAACCCCATTGTCATCAAAAGCGTTGTGGTATTGGTATACTACACAACTTATACCAACAGTATATTTGTATGGGGGCATTGCCTCTATAAACTATAGAGACATACCACCATCTACATCCAGTACCTGTCCTGTAATGTGCCTAGCATTTGGCGAACAAAGGAAGGATACTGCATGAGCTACATCCTCAGCCAACCCAATACGCCTTAAAGGCACAACACGATTGATGTATTTTTCTTCATCTTCTGATATCGGACCCAAATCGGTTCGCACCGGTCCTGGCGACACTGCGTTTACGCGTATATTTAGTCTTCCCATTTCCTTAGCCATTGTTTTGGTCATAGATACCACTCCAGCTTTAGAAGCATTGTATGCAGCTTGTCCAACAATGATATAATGGGCGGAAACAGATGCGATGTTGATGATGGAGGGAAAATCGGATTTCACTAAATACTTTATGGCTTCCTTACTGCATAAATATACACTCTTCATATTTCCATTTATGACGGTATCCCAATCCTCCGTCTTAAAGTATTTGATGTATCCTTTTTTATGTACCCCTGCGTTATTTACTAAAATATCCAGCGATCCGATTTCATTCCCGATTGTCTTAAACATAGTGGTAACGTCTTCAAGCGTGGATACATCTGCCCTATAAAGATATGCATTCCGCTCAAAGCTTCTAATTTCATCAGCAACATCGGACGCTTGTTTTTCCGATTGATGATAGTTGACGATAATATTTGCACCCTGCTTGGCTAGCAACAAAGCGATTGCTCTTCCAATCCCACGTGAAGCTCCTGTAACCAATGCAGTTTTTCCGGAAAAATTATAATTAGCCTGACTGAAATCTGTTGTCGTCTCTTTACGTTCATTGAATGTTTCCATTTAGCATCTTCCTTTTCATATGGTCTATTTTCAAGTTGCCAACGAACGTACGCTTCCTGTTTACAACAGACTGCCAGATTAGCTACTGGCGCTACTGTACTGCTTAATTGCACGGTTCCAAACGATATTGCTTGCAACAACAAACAGAGTGGTTATTCCACAGGATATTGCCATCTCATTCAAGCCCAGCTTATGTATCAAAATCCCCGCCGGATAATACGAGATAATCAGCATTGGTATAAATAAAGTGAGCAGAAACCTTAGCCTATAAGGATAAATCGTTGCGCCCGCTTACCGCTTACCGAATAAATGCAAGGCCCAAAAAAGGTTAAATACGAATTCGATTCTAATAAAATAGAATGCTAGAGATTGAATTATCAAAAAAATGGCTGTCATTAAAATAAAACCGTTTACTACAAGCAGCAGATAAATTATACTGTTTACAAGCGATATATGTTCTCTTATTGCAGGAAATGCTGTGAGGTAATAAATTATTGCAGCTACCAATCCGCCTAGGCATGTTCCAAAGTCAAAGCGCTTAAATGAAATGGAAAAAACTGCGCATATAGGCTTAAGAAGTTCAAAATCCAAGTCGCCGGTACTAATCAACATCGGCAAAGAGAATAAATTATAGAAAACAAATGGCATAAATAGTACATTTTCAATTAATGCATTAGTTGCAAACAACAGGGACATTTCCTGGTAAGACCATCCAGCAATATCGTCTACTGCTTGATAAATTATGGTATAGGTAAATAGGATTGACATTTGGTAAGCAAAAACTGTAATAAATGTAATCATAAAATTAAATCTGTACTGCAATTCCCTCGTTATACAATATAGAATCGTTTCTTTTACTATATTGAAATATTTCAATATGTTTTTCATCTTAAACATCCTTTAATATTCAGGATAATATTGGGGAACATCATTAGCCGCCAAATGCACTATAATGCTTTATTGTTAATTTCCAAAGTGAATTTACTGCAAATAGTAATAATATCAACCATATAGTACCAAATATAATATTTGTATATTCTGTCTCAATCCCGACTAAAAGGCAGCATGGATAATATGATATATAGTAAAATGGCAACAGCTTGAAAAGGAGATATAGATTATCCGGTAAAATAAACAGTGGAAACAATACACCACTGAAAAACCACACGATATGGGTTGTTAAAACAAAAAATTGCGATAGATCCTCAAAATAAAAGCATATAACACCGCATAAAAAACTAATGGTATATCGCAAAAAATAGGCTTGTAAAAATGCAAGTATTAAGAACATATAATGGGATATTGAATATCCTGTATGGTTTAAATATACTGTCTCCACACCAAATCCCAGTATCATAAACGGGACTATAAACAAAATAAACTTTGATATACAAATACTGAGATTATAAAAATAGTAATTGACCGGACGTAATAAATAATTACTGATAATACCTTGGCGTATCTCGTTTTGCATTTTACTGTCAATCACACTGGTTTGCAGCAGGATATTCAGAGCGTTTATCATAATAATATAAGCAACTATTACCTCAAAGGGAAGCTCGCCAAAAAATGGATTCATCACTTGATCCGAATATAAGATAGCTTTCCACAGATAAAAATTAACGATTATCGGAAACATATTCATGACTATAATTGTAACCAAATTAAAACGGTATTCTAAACTGTCACGAATACTAAATGTAAAAATATGGATGTACTTAACCACTGATTTCATTCTGGCTATCTCCTATGAAATAATTCTACTAATGACCAGTTCTAATGGTAGATCTTGGATGTTGATATCAATAATATGTGGGGCATCATAGCAATAAGAGAGCACATCCTTTGTTTTGCTTTTATCAATTACTATCTGCAGGCTGTTATCCTCTTGCTTAGTTATCACGCCCAGCCTTTCAATGAATTCGTTTCTTACTGGTCTGTCGAATAAAATATCTACTATTTTTTCATTGGCATAACTATCCACAACATTTTTTAGTGTGCCTTTAATAATCAGTGACCCATGGTCGATCACTATAACTTCATTACAAACCGACTCAATATCATGGAGATTATGGCTAGTAACGATAAACGTTGTTTGGTATAGCTGATTGTGTTGGATTATAAATTCTCTTATTGTCTGCTGAGACTCCAAGTCAAGACCTATAGTAGGCTCATCTAAAAAAATCACTTCAGGCCCATGTATCAATGCCCCAATTATTTCTAGCTTCATTCTTTGACCGAAAGAGAGTTTGCGTACCGGTATATGCAGGATATCATGAACACCAAACATATTTGTAAGGTCATCCAAACGCTGTTGAAAAAAACCGTCATTCACCTCAAAGATACTCTTATTTAGAATATAGGATTGCATGGCAGGAAGATCCCACCATAATTGACCCTTCTGTCCCATCAAAAATGATATCTTTTTCTTGAATTCATTTTCTCTTTCATATGGAACAAAGTTTGCTACTTTTACACTGCCATCCGTAGGATAAAGTAGACCAGTCAATATTTTCAATAAGGTTGTTTTTCCTGCCCCATTTTTACCCAGAAGACCTGTCACACTGCCCTTTCCAACATGAAACGACACATTGTTTAGAGCGTTAACTTCCTGATAGTCTCTGGAAAAGAAGCCGATTAATGCGTTTTTAACTCCGGGAACTGATTTGTGTACCTTGTATGTTTTGCTTAGGTTGTTTATTGTAATCATAATGTCCAGACAGATCTTGCTTTTTCGCAAATATCGGATCTTTTGTTCCTTTCTTAACAATATATAATAATTAGGAGTATTCTAGCATACTTACCAGTTCAGGCTACTTACCCACTGAGCCGTTTTCTGAATGCTGGACGCAAAATCAACGGACGCTTCAAATCCTGTGTCATAATATAATTCATCCAGATTAATCAGCGAATAGTCCATAGGAGTCTGCTCTGGCAATTCTCCAAAGGACAGCTTGATATTTGGATTGATGATATCTCGAACATCTGTAACAATTTCTCGAAAAGTTCGCAAATTCCGGTGTCCAACATAATAGGTTTTAGGAGATACTCCCTTTTCTGCAATCGATATCAATCCCCGTACAACATCGTCAATGTATATCCAGTCATAGAGGTTGTCACCTTGGACTAGTTTAATACTATTTCCCTTGTTGAAGGCGTCTAGCAATACATTCTGAATCATTCCAGAACGATCACCCACTCCATAAACGCTGGCTAGCATGGCGCTATTGAAACTGATATGACCACTTGACAGAATTTTGCAGAGCATTTCGGCAGCCAGCTTTGCCGTTCCATAAATGCAAGATATTCGGGGATGACAGGAGGAATTCTCCAGATGATATTGAGTTTCTAGTTCAACAATTGTTCCTGCTAGAATGAAATGATTACAACCTGCACTGATGGCAGCTTCAATCGCATCACCGGTATATATTGCATTATTTAACTGCAACTGATAATCGGCAAAGCTTTTTCCGAAAGTCCCTGTCCACGCAAAGTGGTAAAATATGTCAGGATTATAATGCATTATTGAGTCACATAATCCCGTTTTGTATTGGGTCAGATCCATTTTCAGAATATCAGGGCCATCATGATGTTCCCCTGTCCAAGTGCTTTGCGGTCTTAACAAAGCGACCACCTGTTGTCCTCTCTCCAGTAGAGCCTTCGTTAGAGCCTGACCAATGAATCCATTAGCTCCTGATACAACAGCGGTATTCATATCTCTTCACCGTAGATAAAATTGCAATCGCTTTGTTGTAAAAATGGCGCATTTTTATCTTTATCGGATAGAATCACATCATTTGTTCCCCATTGAATGCCCAGCTCCGGGTCATTCCACGCAATTACTCGTTCGTAATCAGGCTCATAGAATTCATCCACCTTGTACTGTAGCTCGGTATGATCTTCTAAGGACATACATGCATGTCCGTATCCTTTGGGAATTAGAATTTGTTTTTTTCCTTTTGCATCTAATACTACAGAAATCCATTTCTTGTAGGTATTCGATCCTTTGCGTAGATCTACGACTACATCAAGAATACTTCCTTTTGTACAGCGCACTAGCTTTGTTTGAGCCTTAGAATGCATCTGAAAATGTATACCTCTGATGGTATTTTTCTTAAGCGAAAGCACATGATTATCCTGTATAAATATGATGCCAATATCATGCTGCGCCAGCGTTCTTGATGAATAGGATTCCATATAGTAACCTCGTCCATCAGAAAAGCATTCAGGTTCAATCATGTAAACGCCTTCAAAGCATAGCTCTACTACTTTCATGCTGAAACCTCCATATCGAATGGGTTAATTCACTTTGCACAAGTATTTCATGCAAAGTAGTCTCTCGGTGCAGGGGATCATGAATGCAGAAATAAAATTGGTCTAAAGATCCGGAAAATTGATCATATGTCTCAATATCTATCACATTTGAACCACCTTCAATAGTTGAGACCAGCAAAGGCGGTGTCAGGCTGGGAGGGGCTGTAAAAAAACGTGTAGCCTGGATATATCCTTTGCTACCCCAAAGCTCAAGTTGGCACTGATAGCTGTTGTCCATTCCAAATGCACCTTGGACTGAAATGCCATATTGGTTTCGTAACGTCATATTGCCAAATATATCAACATCACCCTGGTCTGTATACTGGAAGGATGCAGTATCCACATGGGTAGACGTACCCAAGAGCTGTGTAGCAAGTTTGATACAATAACCTCCACAGTCAAATAATGCCCCTCCACCGAGTTCTTTTGTGTAACGGAAATCATCAGGCAACCGTTTGGGAAACCCAAATGCGGTACGTATTTGTCGAAGTTCCCCAATTGTATTTTGCGCCAGCAGATCTTTGATCTTCTGGAATTGGGGATGATGTACAAATGCGTAATTTTCATATAAAGCAAGATTTTTTTGACCTGCAATATAGACCAGATCTTTTGTGTGCTCATGGTTTACGGTTGCAGGCTTTTCCAAGAAAACGTGTTTACCACACTGCAATGCTTTATTTGCCCAGACATAATGAAGACTTGGAGGCAAACTGATGTAAACTGCATCCACGAGAGGACTTTCTATGATTGATTCATAGCCTTCAAATGCACGCCCACCTAATATCCCGGTTAAGTTCTTTGCTTTTTGAATATTGCGGGAAGCCGTCCCTATATATGTATATTTAGGATGGCTTAACAGCGCAGGCAAAAACCTTTTTTTTGCAATGTCAGATGCCCCTACTATTCCGAGGCGTATCAGATCCATCATTTACACCTCCAACATAGAGAATAGATTGCGTAATTGGATGTTCAGACAATTGTTGAATTGTGACAGCAGATTAATTGTCCTATAATTCATCCAGAAATATCCTTTTGGTAATGTTTGCAGTTCATACTCTTCTATTTCTATTATTACATTCCGATTTTGCTCATGGAAAAATCGCCCACCTTCTTCGGATAACAGAGCATTGTATTGGATCCCACGTTGCTTGCTCCACTTTGATTGAAAAAGTTGATAAATCAAATAATCATTGAATATATTTGTTGATTGGCTCAGCATCAGGCTGGGTCCCAATTCCACACAGTCAAAACATCCGATTTCTATAATGGCTTGCACAAGAAAATATGCCACTCCATTTCTTTTTTTGTACATCAGAACATATGTATCGCTGTGATTTGCCTGTAGCAATGGCTGGCTCCATTGCTTTACTTCCCGCCCTTCAATGCTTATATCACAATAAATTACTTGAAAAGGCTGCTGTTGTTTTTCAAAAACGCCATATTCATTTAACTGCCAATCTTTCATTTTATTCAAGGGAACAAACTCAAAGCTGTGATTATTAAACATCTTTTGTGTGTTAATGTATTGATATATCTCGGGAAGAGAAAACGCACCATCATCAATAAAGATAGACCTGTACAATGCATGGTCTTGGAATCTGTCTTTAATATCGCATAATTCTTGGGGAGTAAACGAGATCATTGAAAAAGGAATACAGGATAAAACCGTACGGGTATCCATATTAATTAAATTATCGTACTTCATAAGGGCTTTGATTTGTCCCAGTGTCATCCATCTATACTGGCTCCGCACTGTAATATTATCTTCTATCTTTAAGATAATGTTACGATTTCTTTTTTTATAGAATCTTGATGATTGCTCGGATTGGAGCTGATCCACCACAACCTCATATTTATCTGAGGACAAAAAGTATTTTATATAGTGCGGCTTTTTCCCACCGTGTCTTTGAGTAAAATTGCTTTTTGTTGCCTGCAAAGTCGGGGATATTTGCGTTTTATTTATGTTACCAGGTTCAATTTTCGATTGCATCAAAAAATGCATAACATTATCAAAAGGCTTACATAGTATTCCTAAGTACCCAATTTCGTTTTGAACGATAATCGGTTGTTCTTTACCGTCCCACCTGCATCCTCTAATAGAAAAAAAAGAATCGTCTTGGTTTTTGATGGCACCTGTTGATTCATCATAATACCAAGAGCCATTTTTATGCATCTTACTCTTATCTACCTGTACCGAAGTAGATTCATTACAGTGTTTTACCCAATCAAGCAACTCTTCCAGGGTATGCTGGCCCCTACTCTTACATGCCCAGGAATTTATTATTTGTGACATTGTAGTAGAGTGGATATTCATCTTAAATCTCCCTCATTTTCCTATTTGGCAAGGAAATTTTGAATCGCTGTGCAATGAAAATCATTATGTTTGCGCACCTACAATATTTAAACATCGCATTCTCTTTGTGCTTTAGCGTGAATGAACCTCTGGCTCTGCCGGTGCGGATTAAAACGCTTATAGCTTATTTGTTTCTTCGTAGCGAAGCGGAGAAACTGACAATTTATTCCATCAATAGAGAACAAAAGCTATAAAAAATTTTCCGTTTACGGGTTGCAGCGTGTGTGATGCAATTGACGGACTTTCAATGCCTCTTGAGAGGCGAGCCGGTATTATGCCTTTTTAGGGCTTAAGCATACCAAGCGTTTAACGCGTGTTATTGATTTATTGACTATTATATAGCTGTCTGCTTACAGTTCCTTCAGTAACCAGTTCTTCTAACGACTTTGTATCCAGTAGCTGAAAACAACCTGTCAAATTGGAAACATTACGTAAGGTAGTTTCCAAGTCTGGACGTATAGAGAGTATTTCGGTCAATAATTTGCAGCAAAAATACTGTTTAAAGAAAGTATTTCGTTCTATATAGGGTTTTGCAATCCATGTATGTGTAATCAGGGGCTGATGGTCTATGCTATAGTAATCCCATGACCCATATCGCTTATCCTCATTCAAAAACCTACCTTCTGCACTTCCCCAAATACAGCTTAAAAGTTGAGCCATCTTGTTATTTAAACCGAGTGAGTCCGCTAATATGGGAAGTAGCCTCTGGTCGGCGAAAAGCAATTCTGGTCGCGTTACTTGATGATTCTCTTTTATGATATTGGACTCCATAAAGCGCATCGCTTGTTCTGCATAGCGGTTTTTCAGTTGGTCATCATTAATGTAAACAAACGAGGTATTTGCCGCCATAAGTCCGTAATTCCATGATTCACCGAACCGATATCCTCTTGGTGTATTCAGCTTGTCCTTATTACAGTAATACTCTGTTTCAGGGTGTGTGGTTTCCCAATGAGTAAATGCAACAGCCTTATTTTCGATGATTTTGTCTACCTTGTCCCACAGAATTAAATCTACGTCAATCTGCATACAAGGACATGGCTCCAGCTGATATGCAACAAATTTACCTACTGAATAAAAGCCGGAATCAAATCGATTAAAATCGATTTGATGATCAATTGTCTTGAAATCTACCTGATCCCAAAGGGAGACAAGGTAAACTTGATTGAAATACCGATATATATTCTCATCGCAATAAAGCTTAATGTTATCATCAGGGTAGAGGTATTTGTACCGAACCACCGATAATACCATCGTTAACAAATAGTAATCGGGAAGCATGCTCTTTAATTTATGTCCTTTTGGGTATCCTCCCAAATTTCTATTTTTCAAAGGGCCGGTATGTAATACTTGAAATGCATGTATCATGATTACAATTCGCCTTTCTGCGAAAGTCATCGACGGGATTATAAAACCGGGAAGCAGTGGCTTTCATATTTTTCGTCATATTGTTATACTTGGTTCTGGAAGTTGCAAACTACAGAACTCGTGGAGGTGAGTAGCGGGGCTGTAAAGTAGCAACCCCGCATTGTCTATATCTTGCCTCTTTTTATTAAGGCGGCAAATGTTGTAGTTAAATCCAGAATGCAGTCTGAATACAAAGTACATTACTGCAAAATAAGGGCTCGCCAAAGATGCAAAAAAGCCATTATAGCTATCTGTATATATTCCTGACCACTTACATGGAATATACTTACAAACTGGAACATTACTCTGATTAAGTCTACCTCGCTGACTATAAAACGGATGATATTTAAGACTCACGACAACTCAAAGTCTTAACCCTTTACATTATAAAGGTTAAGTTATTAAAACTATCCAAAGAATCCTTCCGCGACGTAAAACCTTATGCAACATTTAAAAATGATTGCCTCGGCTACCTGTTTGCTATACCCTTATAGGGTATTACTTCATTAACTGTTTCAAACATCCTCATTTCCAGCTTTCTTATCTGATTCGTTCTACAAACTGTTCCATGAGTTGAGTATCCTTTTCTTTCAGGCTATTACTATATTTTATTATTTTTTGATACAGGCTCTGGTCAGGTTTATGACAGTAGGATTTGAACAGGTAGTTAAGCAGAAATGTATTCGACAGCAATTCCTCCCATTGAACTAAGAAGGTCGAGTCTGTATTTAAATGTCGATTTTGTCCCATATACTCTACTCTTTTAAACATGAGGGAATTGTGGGCAAATTTCATTTGAAAAGGATTATTTGATTTAATATCCTCGTAGCTAGACGTTTTCGAAACGCTGGATAAGTATTCTTTAATCGTGTCATACACGGAAATCCCAAAAATATGGTCATACTGATGGTGGGGATAATATGCACGATAGGTTGCGTCTTCATCTGAATTGAGAT
>JALQSN010000299.1:0-59712 GCA_023690525.1 Holotrichia oblita | reverse complement strand
TTATTACATCACCTTGTCTGTAAACAGTATCGTTTCCATTCTTTATACGGACACCCTTTATAGCAAGCTTTGTGTTTATGTTAACTACTCCGGCAAAAGCACTAAGATTTACAACATAATTATCATTATAAGGAACAAATATTGTTTCATCTGTTGTGTATGGCACTCCGTTAAGTTCGGCATCAGTAATTGTGAATTTTACTTCTTGCGGTATGCCGATCCAGTGAGCATAAAAAAACGAGTTTCCTTTAACAGTAATTTGGTCATCAAGACCGTAAAATACCGTGCTGTTTAAACTTGTTTTAAAACCGGCAAGAACATAATTTGTGTTATTTTGGCTGGTTTCGAGTTCAGGTTTATATAGATTTACAATACTGTTATGCTTGGAGGGAATATCATAAAATTTATTTGTTCCGTCATTATAAAACACGCGAATGCTGATATTTTTTGGGTTAAACTTTGCATAAACAGTTGTATCTTTATTTATTTTTTTATTAAAGTCTGCCTTCTCGCTGAAATCGATATTGTAATACCAGTCATCAAAATCATAACCTTCAATTGTCGGCAGAGGAATTTGGTTTTGGCTGACTTTTTTGTTTTTAGAAACTGTCAGCGTTTTTATTATATTGCTTTCAACGGAAAAATTGACTTTTACAGGCAATGTAATCATGACAGTTATCAATATAACACCCACTAAAACTGCCACCGCTCCAATGAGACCAAAAAAAGTGAGTAGCTTTCTTCTTGAGTTCATTTTTTTCTCCTTTGTATAGTTAATCTTAGTATGTGTTTGCTTTTTAAGTTTACATGCTAATTATATTATTTTTTAGCACTGTCGTCAAAGATATAGATCAATAGAGCTTGGCTATTGAAAAAATGCTCACTCTGCTACCGATAAGTATTGGAGGTAATATTATATTGTTAGCGGTTATACTCTTATCATATTGAATAAAACTTGTTTTACTATCACAGGAGTTGCCCAATGAAAATAACCAACCGAAGTTTTTTTGCAGTCTCAGCATCCGAGTTGGCCAAAAGGCTGCTAGGAAAGATTTTGTGTGCTGTACTTCCTGATGGAAATATTTTAAAAAAGCGAATTGTAGAAACAGAAGCCTACGGCGGATTTGATGAGCCGGACACAGCAAGTCATGCCTTTTGCGGCAAAACACAACGGAATGCACCAATGTTTGAAATGGGCGGCACGATATATATTTATTTGTGTTATGGTATTTATAATATTCTCAATATAGTCAGCGGACAGCGCGGCGATCCGCAAGGAGTTATGATAAGAGGAGTTGAAGGAGCAATCGGCCCCGGAAAAGTGGGGCGGTTATTTGAGCTCAGCCGTTTATTGAGCGGCTCTGATATTGTTGGCAATAATACACTTTGGCTTGAAGATGATAATTTTGCCGTGAAAAACAGCCAGATAAAATTGAAGCAAAGGATAGGCATAAACTATGCAAGCGAATCCGACAAGTCACGTCTTGCAAGATTTTGTTTGGAAACAAAACCAAATGAATAATTGTCCAAGTTTTTAGCAAACTAATTGCATGAAGAAAGTAATTTTAGCAATTGTTGTTTTGTTTGTTACCGGGCTGGCTTTTTGTGGATGTTCGGGCAAAAATTCAGAAGAAAACAGAGTCATTTTTGATTCTAATTCCAGGGCGAGCAGTTTGTTTGAAGTTGTTGATGCAGGCGAACAATATCTGGAATTTGGCGATAAAACGATGAGACGCTTTGACATAAAAAATTTGAGCAATAATACTTTTGAGTGGGTAAAGTTTGACTTGGTTTTTGTAAACGATAAAGACGAAATCGTGAAAGAAGATATTGCAGGTACACTTGGCAGCTTTGCTCCCAAAGAGGTATACAAAGTCTTTCAGGAACCGCACGATGTTAAAGACGTGACAAAATGCTTTGTTACAAAAGTCACAGAAGTTGTTTATGAAGATTAGCCACTAAGGCAGTGACTAAAAACTGTTTATTTTTTTGCCAATTTGTACATTGAATAAAACACAATAACAAGGTGGAGCGCACCGGCGATAATAAAGAACATGAATGACGAATCAAAGCCAAGATGCAAAAAGAGAAGCAACGCTACAAGCCAGAGTATACAACTCGAAAAAGAATTTTCCACCTTATTGTAAACCATTTGATGCTAAGAAAGAACAGAACGCAGCTGCTTGCGAGTGCACCATAAATCCATGTCAGCCAAGCTTTGTGTGTAATTGTTGCGGAAGTCGGACCGGCCACCAAACCGGTAAATATAATCGCAGCAACAGTAAAACAAATAGCAACAGCAATCATACAAAAGGTAGATTTTTTTGTCATGAAATGGTGCATGCGAGGGAACTTGCGTTTTGTGTTGGCGTCTTCACCGATAAGCACATCAACTGATACATTAAACAGATTGCTCATTTTTTTGAGCACATATGCATCCGGGATAGCTTCAGCCCGCTCCCATTTAGACACACTCTTGTCGGTGTAGCCAAGACGATTTGCCAGTTCAGCCTGAGTCAGCCCGATTTGTTTGCGGCAATCTGCAATGTTTTTTGCGATGTGTTCTTTAAATTCCTGTTCTTGCATCATAATAACAGGCATTATACAATATTTTTTAGTTTCTTGCAAGGTTTTATATTTTCTTCTACCGCTAATAATTTTTAGAAAAAAAGCACCAAACCAGATTTGCATCGTGAGCGAAGTGAAACATGACAATAAAAAGAAACTTGCATATTGGTTCCTCTAAATTTTCTTTTGAAAATTAAGGAAAATGGTATATAATCAGTAACATGTTTAATTCAAATAAGTCACATGTGAAGAAAATCCACAAAATAGCGCAAAAAGTTTTTGCATTGGAAGAAAAATATAAAGCGATGAGCGACACCGAGCTCACAGCACAAACCGGTATTTTAAAAGAGGAGCTGAAAAACGGCAAAAGCCTAAATGATATTTTGCCGCAAGCTTTTGCAACAGCCAGAGAGGCAGCATGGCGTGTACTTGGCATGAGACCTTTCGAGGTGCAGATTATGGGCGGTATCTGCTTGTTTCAAGGACGTATTGCCGAAATGAAAACGGGTGAAGGTAAAACCCTTGTGTCTGTTATGCCGGCATATCTCTCTGCGCTTGCAGGCAAAGGCGTCCATATAGTCACAGTCAACGATTATCTTGCAAAAAGAGACGCCGAATGGATGGGAAAGATTCACAGATTTCTCGGGCTTACTGTCGGTGTGAGTTTGCCTATGGACAGACCGGAACGCAAGAGAGAAGCTTATGCCTGTGATATAACATATGCCACAAACAATGAGATTGGTTTTGACTATTTGCGTGACAATCTTGCTGCCAACAAAAAAGACAGATGTCAGCGTGGGCTTGAGTTTTGTATCATTGACGAAATCGACAGTATTTTGATTGACGAGAGCCGTACTCCGCTTATTATCAGCGGACAGGGTGCAAAACCTGCTGACAACTATGTCAAGGCGGCACAATTTGCAAAAAAACTTACTGCCGATGATGTAACAATAGAAATCAAAGAAAAAACAGTACGACTAAGCGACAAGGGAGTTGTTGAGGCAGAAAAATTTTATGGCGTAGAAAATCTTGGCGACCTGGAAAACTTAGAGATGCACCACTATATCAACAATGCCTTACGGGCAAAATTTATCATGCAGCTTAACGATGACTATATCGTCAGCAACAAGGGCGAGATTTTGATTGTTGATACCTTTACCGGTCGTGTGATGGAAGGCAGACGGTTTAGTAACGGTTTGCACCAGGCGATAGAAGCAAAAGAGGGAGTTGAAATCAAAAACGAAAGCCAGACAATGGCTACAATAACTTTTCAAAACCTTTTTAGAATGTACAAAAAACTATCTGGTATGACAGGTACAGCAAAGACAGAGGAGCAGGAATTTAACAAAATTTATAACCTCGACGTTGTTGTGCTGCCAACAAACAAGCCAAGCCGCCGTGTAGACCAGACTGATGTAGTTTTTAGAACAACTGAAGCAAAGTTAAATGCGATAGCAAAAGACGTTGTCGATTGTGCCGAGCGTGGACAGCCTGTGCTGGTTGGTGTAACAAGTATCGAAAAAAGTGAAGTTGTATCCCTTGTGTTCAAAAAACACAATATCAAGCATACTGTGCTGAACGCAAAGAATCACGAGCTGGAAGGCGAGATTATTGCACAAGCCGGACGGTATGGCTCTGTAACAGTTGCGACAAACATGGCAGGACGCGGTACTGACATTTTGCTTGGCGGAAATGCCGAGTATCTTGCCAAAGCAGAAATGAAACAAAAAGAGTATCCGGACGAAATCATCAATGCAGTTTCTGCTTATAAACTAAATTACAGCGAAGAAGAGCAGGCAGCCAAAAAAGTTTATGACGAGATTTTAGAAAAATATAAAGTGCAATGTGCTGAAGAAAAAATAAAAGTGCTGGAAGCAGGTGGCTTAAGAGTATTGGGCAGCGAGCGGCACGAGAGTCGCCGTATCGACAATCAGTTGCGTGGACGAAGCGGAAGACAGGGCGACATTGGGTCATCGCTGTTTTATTTGTCTTTTGAGGATGACCTTGTCAAAAGGTTTGGCGGTGAATGGTTTAGCAAAGTGTTTGGCTTTTTTAGAGTGGAAGAAAACATGCCGCTGCAATTTAGAATGCTAAACAAACGTATAAGAAACGCACAAAAACAAATTGAAGGACTCAATTTTACTCAAAGACGTTATGTGCTTGAGTACGACGACGTAATGAACAAGCACCGCAGCATTATTTATGAAAACCGCAATAAAGTGCTAGATAGTGATGATGTGCACGAAGAAGTAATCAAAATGTTCAGGCCGGTTATCGAAGAGGCAGTATTAGAAGTAATCAATGATTCAATAAGTTTTGAAAACTGGGATATCGAAAAACTAAATGAAAAATTAGAAAAAGCAATTTTTCAACAAGGTACAAATTTATTTACGGCACAGAATGTAGAAAATTTTGAAGTAGAAGATGCTATCGAAATGGCAGAAAAAGAGGCATTGAGACAGTATAATGAGCGAAGCAAAGAGTACGAAGCATTCAACTGGAAAGAAATTGAACGGGGAGTGCTGCTTAGTGCGGTCAACTATTTTTGGGTGCAGCATATTGACAATATGACAATGCTGAGAGAAGAAGTCGGCTTAAAAGGTTACGGTCAGCAAGACCCTATTTTGTCATACAAAAAACACGGTTATGAAATGTTTGAAAAAATGATAACAAACATACAAAACCAAGTATCAAAAGCGCTACTGAGTATGCGTATTGAGATGCAGACTGTGGACAGGCTGGAACAAGAACGAATGCAGGTTATGGCTATGATGGACAGACAAGGGGTTGTGCGTGCAGGCAAAAGCGGCAACAAACCAAAAGCACCTGGAGTTGGTGTGCATGGTGGCGGAGCAAGCGGAAGAAATATGCCATGCCCATGCGGAAGCGGAAAGAAGTATAAAAACTGCTGCGGGGGGACTGGGCAGGAGCTGATGAGAGCAATAAGAGGGTAGTAAAATAATGCCCAGCCACAATGTTTGATGTTGTTTTTTTGTGAAAAAATATCATCAAAAGTTGAGTGATGAGCGTTGAGCGTTTTTAAAGTTGACATTTTTTGTCGATTTCATGTAGACTGTACTGATAGCGATTGCGTCGATATAATTTCACCTTCGCTCAGTGATTAGAATCAACCACTGACTTTAAACAAAGTTTGCGGCAGTTGTTGCTTCTCATTACACTAACCCAGGAGTAATTATGGAAACAAAAAATGTTAAAAAAGGGGCAATGCTTGTTTGCCAATCGGGCGGGCCGTCTGCCGTCATAAATGCGAGTCTGTACGGAGTGGTAAAAACTGCACTTGCCAGCGAACAATTCAGCAAAGTCTATGCGGGTATGTATGGGGTTGAAAGTATCTTTGACGAAAAATTTATTGACATGAGCAAAATCGACAAAGATGAACTTGCTCTGCTTATGCAAACACCTGCGGCAGCGGCCGGCTCGTCAAGGTTTAAAATCAAGACGGACGAGCAAAGAGACAAAATAATCGAAATATTTAAGAAGTACGATATAAGATACTTCTTTTTATTGGCGGCAATGACTCAATGGATACCAGCAAGAAGGTAAGTTTACATTGCAAGGCAGTAGGTTATGACTGCAAAGTCATTGGCGTGCCAAAGACAATAGACAACGATTTGGCTCATACCGATTTTTGCCCGGGGTATGGCAGTGCAGCAAAGTATGTTGCAACTACTGTTGGCGAGATTGCACAAGACGCAACCGTGTACAAAACAGGGCAGGTAGTCGTTGTAGAAGTCATGGGCAGAGATTCGGGCTGGCTGACTGCGGCGGCGGCAGTGCCTAATCGATTTGGCAGAGGTGCAGACTTGGTATATTTGCCGGAGACAGTTTTTTCTGTGGAAAAATTTATACAAGACATAAGAGATATACTAAAAACTCAAAAAGATGTTTTGATAGCGGTGAGCGAAGGGGTAAGAGACAAAGACGGTACATATATTTTGGAATATCCAAACAAGCTTGCAAAAGACAATTTTGGTCACAGCCAGTTAGGCGGTTTGGCCGGCTATTTGGTGAGTGAAGCCAAAAAAGCAACAGGACTGAAAATCCGTGCGATAGAGTTGAGCCTTTTGCAGCGATGCGCTGCTCACTTGCAAAGCAAAGTTGACGTAGATATGGCATTTATGGTTGGTAAGACTGCAGTGCAAAAAGCACTTGCAGGACGCACAAACAGCATGGTTGGAATTGTCCGAACTGAGAAAAACGGTAAAATAAAATTTAAAACAAAACTAATACCACTCAAAAAAGTGGCAAATGCCGTTAAACATATGCCGTTATCCTTTATTTCAGAGTGTGGTACAAAAGTAACTCAAGAGGCAATAGACTACATTTTGCCTATAATACAAGGTGAGCCGAAACAGAAGTATGAGAACGGGCTGCCAAAGTACATAAACTTAAGATAGCATTCTCGTGCAAATGGCATTTGTTTTGATAATAAAAAATATACTGCTTTTATGAAAAAGAGTTTTGTATTTTTTGTTGCTTTTGTTTTTGCCGCTTGTTTACTTGTTTTTTTGGGATGCGGCAGCCAACAAAATGACCTAAGGACCAAAGCAGGTCGGGATTTGACTAATGTGTATATCAGTGCTTCTTTGATTGAAGAGACGCATACGATTGAAGTGGAACAGACAACAAGTTTTATCAACAATAGTGACAATACAATAAAAGAAGTCGTTTTTTTTGCTTATGCCAACGCATACAGAGAGGGGGCAGTGCCGGTGCCAAAGTCGATGGAGAGCGAAGCATATCCAAACGGCAAAGATTATGGCCAAGTAGATATAGAAAAAACAACAATAGGGGCTGCTGCTGTTACCGTTACTTTCAGTACGGACAAAATTTATTTTTCAGTCAAACTTGGCTCGCCTCTTTATCCGCAGGACAGAGTAGAAATAAAACAAGTTTTTACGGTAAGCCTCGCAAATATCAGGCACAGGCTAGGCTATGCCGAAGATGTGTTTAGCCTTGCTCATTTTTATTTGGTGCCGGCGATGCTCAACTCTGACGGCACATTTGTCAAAAACGCATATAGCTACATTGGAGATCCTTACACATTTGAGTCGGCAAACTATTTTGTAGATTTTGAAAGTGGCAGCGATATGGCAATAGCAAGCAGCGGACAAATAATATCGCAGACAAATTTGGCACAAGGACGCAAAAAAAGCGCTATAAAAGCAATTGCAGCAAGGGATTTTGCTATTATCGCAAGCTCAAAGTTTGAAGTTTTACGAAGCGGCAAATTTAACTATTTTCATCTTGGCATAGACAACGCACAAGAGATTTTGGATACTAGTATCGAAGCATACAATTTTTTTGAAGAAAAGCTTGGGAAAACTTATCTGCCATGTTTGTCTGTTGTGGAAGTTCCGTTTGTATACGGCGGTATGGAGTACAGCGGGATTGCCACAGTGACAACAGATGCACGAAAGGAGCGGGCAAAATATAAGGAAATCGTGGCACACGAGATTGCTCATCAGTGGTTTTTTGAGCTTGTCGGCAACAATCAGTTTGCTGAGGGCTGGGTGGATGAGAGCCTGACAGAATTTATGACAATGATGTTTATGGTTAGAGGCGATATTGCCAAACTTCGTGTACAGGTGGCAAAAAAGCTGGAGTTTGTCAAAACATTTTTAGATGCATATTTTTTTGGTCAGCAAAAAATAAACATGAAAATAAACAGAGCACTGGATACATTTGACAACAACAATGAGTATTCTCATGTTGTGTATTTTCAGGGTTTTATTATGTACTTTTGCTATATGGAAATTGTGGGGCAAAACAACTTTTTTGATGCGCTTAGATACTATGTGGCAAACCATAGATTTTCAGTGGCAACAGGAGATGACCTGATTTATGCTTTTTGGCGTAAAGCGAGTAAAGATGCAAAGGGATTTTTTGAAATGTGGCTGGGTGGAAATATTAATTTGTCGTCCATATAGCTAGCATGCCGTAAGGCTGACTTGCTTTCTCTCGTGCCATTGCGAGAAGTGAAACTACGAAAGCAGTGTAAACTGTATGCTTTTTCCTTCTTGCAATTTATTTGTCAAAATTTGGCAAATTGTGGTATATTGTTGCAAACGATTGAGCATTGTGCACTATGCGTCGAGCATCGGAGGGTACATGTCACAAAAGATTGAAGTCAACAAATTTAGCCTAAAACAAATAGTCTTTATTTGTATCGCGGCAATTGTCTGCATAGCCACACTTGGGTTAGGGCTTGGCTTAGGATTTGGAACGGGCAACAAAAATGATACTCCAGCTCAAGCAAGCGAGTATACTGCCGCGTCACTTGGTGAAGGACGAGTGTCGACGGGCGATTATGGCACCATGGCGATAGATGCTACTGGCAATCTGTGGGCTTTTGGAAGGGGGGCAAACGGCCGACTTGGTGATATGAATACTTCTGACAGAATCGCCCCCATAAACATAACCGCCCAAGCAGGAAACCCACTAAACGGCAGAAAGATTGTGCAGGTATCAACATCGGGCAGTAGTGGTTCTCACACTATGGCAATAGACAGCCAAGGTAATCTATGGGCGTTTGGAAATGACAAAAACGGCCGGCTCGGCAATATGGCAGGCAACAGTACCACCGATACTACAAACAGCACCCCCATAAACATAACCGCCCAAGCAGGTAACCCGCTAAACGGCAAACAAATTGTACAGGTAGCAGCAGGTCTAGACTATACCGTGGCTATAGACAACGCTGGCAGCCTATGGGCGTTTGGGAATGGTAATCAAGGTCGACTTGGTATTTCAGCCGCTGCAATAAATAGCACCCCCATAAACATAACCGCCCAAGCAGGTAACCCGCTAAACGGCAAACAAATAATCCAAGTGTCAGCAGGTCATGGTCACACCTTGGCTATTGACAGCACTGGCAGCCTATGGGCGTTTGGATATAATGCATATGGTACGCTTGGCAATATGACAACTTCTTATGGTGAAACAGCCCCCATAAACATAACCGCCCAAGCAGGTAACCCGCTAAACGGCAAACAAATTGTGCAGATAGCTGCAAGTTCTGAATACACAATGGCAATAGATGCCCAAGGCAACCTTTGGGGATTTGGACGTAACGGCTCAGGTCAAATTGGCAATATGTCAACTGCGCAAACCAGTACCCCAATTAGCGCAACAGCCCAATTGGGTAACCCACTAAACGGAAAAAAATTGTTCAAGGTATCAGCAGGTGGTTGCACTACTGCGATAGATAGTCAAGGCAATCTATGGGTATTTGGAAACAACGCTTGGGGCAATCTTGGCAATATGTCAACTACTGCAAGTAGTACCCCAATAAACATAACCGCCCAAGCAGGTAACCCACTAAACGGCAAACAAATTGCCCAATCTTCATCAGGTAGTTCTCACACTGTGGCTATAGACAGCACTGGTGACATATGGTCGTTTGGATACGGTGAGCCAGGTCAACTTGGTATTGGTGTTGCTGGTTTTTCCAATAGCACGCCATTTAATATAAAAGCTCAAGCAGGCAACCCTCTCAATGGAGTTAATTTTTATGATCCATTAGCCGTAACAACCTCATCCATCTCAGGCTCGCCAAGTGCTTGCATATCCGTCCGCACTAACTTCACAGCAGGCTGGGGAGAAACAACAGCCTCAGGCGGAATATTTACTAGTTGGACATCAAATAGTCTTTCAGCTCCAAATGTAAAGAGAAACAATGATACCCAAGCAGGCAGAGTAAGATACGAGTTTGACGCAAACGGAATAAATACAATAAGCACATTGACAATAAATGGAACTAATATCACTCTGACTAGTTATTCTTCTCTCACCCTGTGGAACAGCACTCTCTATCTAAGAATAATCCAAGCAGATTCTAACCGCCGTCTGATAGTAGAAATGGATCGTATAAATACCAACCAGCCTGTAACTCTCGCCGTAACAACTACAAACTTAGCGCGAGCAACTGCCACAGTCACCAGCTCACCCAATGCACGCATATCCGTCCGCACCGACTTCACAACAGGCTGGGGCACAACAACAGCTTCCGGCGGGACATATACCGGCTGGACAGCAGAAAGTCTTACAGCACCAGATGTAGCAAGAAACAGCAGTGCCCAAACAGGCAGAATACGCTATGAGTTTGATGCAGGCGGCATAGATACTGTAACCGCATTAACGATAAACGGGGTAGGCACAACCCTAAGCGCATATCCATCCCTCACCATGTGGAACAGCACTCTCTATCTAAGAATACAAAAAGCAGACTCCAACCGCCGTCTGATAGTCGAAATGGACCGCATCAATACCGACCAGCTCGTAATTTTGTCAGTAACAACCACAAGAAACGTAGAGCACTCTTTTAACTTCTCAAACAGTTCTCACATAAGTTCAAGAATGAAAATGAACTCAGGTGCAGAAACAACTTCGCTCAATTATGTTTTTGATGAAATAAGTTGGAACGGAAACACGGGCACAATAAATGACACCGAATTTGTATTTACAAGCCGCGCGCAGTTTAGCAGAATTATAATTTCAAGAGCCGGTTCAAGCGATATAATTATTACAAGTTTCAGTGGAAGTTTAGCAGCAGTTGCGCCGGGGTCAGGTTTAGTCGGAGCTATATACAACTCATCTCCCGACGGAATAAACACTGTTACTATTCTCTTGATGCGAATGGAACAATACGATTACACCTGGACAATAGAAACACAGCAACAAATCCAAGTACAACAAATACTCAATCCTCCAGCCGGAGCAACTGCTATTGCCAACCCAGCCTTATTGACCCTAAACTCCTCTGCAGGTGCAGGCTGGGCAGATGCTGCCCTTGCTCCTCCTGTCAACCAATTTGGCAAAACATTTGCCGGCTGGTTCACCCACCCAGACTATACCAAAGGAACTTTGATAACTACAACAGAACAACTGCAGCAGCAAATCACCGCAACGGGCGGAGCAATTGTGTTCCTTTATGCGCGTTGGGCGTAATTGCCAATTTCAATTTTTTGCTTGTATTTTTATTTTCGATATGATACTATTGTTGATAGGACAAAAATGCCCTTGGCTTTTTGTCGGTTTGTTTAAGATTCCCTATAATAATAGAATTATCTGGGGATAATTCTTAGGAAGTATAAATCAAGGAGAAAGCGTTGTTAACAAATTTACTGGGTTGGACAGTTGGAGCATCAACATATCAAGCAATCACAGGGGTCAGGATAGCCTGTTTTGTTTTGCTTGGTGTTTGTGCATTGGTAATTGCAATCTCTGTGCTATGCCAGGCTCAGTCAGACGGGCAAGGCAGCAGTGCTTTGACCGGAGCTAGTGAAACATATTATTCTCAGCACAAAGGCTCTACAAGAGAGAATATTCTCAAAAAAATCACATTAGCTTGTGCTATTATTATGTTTGTTGTCACTATAGTTTTGACGATATTATTGCAGATACAAAAAATATAGGCAAGGAGGGCAGTTAAATGACCAAGCTAGAGCTCCTTGCAAGAATACAAAAAACATACGAACAAACGGTTGATGTCAGGTATATCGACCGTGATTTTGATATAGAGCCAGCAGAAAAAGAAAAAGTGCTGAAAGCGGTTTATGATTTGGTAGAAGACGGCGAGTTGATGGCGAAAGACAAATATAAATATGTCACAACCAAAAAAAACGGATACCTGAAAGGTAAGATACATGTAGCGGAGCGGGGATTTGGTTTTTTTGAAGAAGAAATTGCAGACAAGTCGCTCAAGCAGCCAGACCTCTTTGTGACTCCAAGAAATCTAAACGGTGCAATGCATGGCGACATTGTACTCGCAAAAAAAACAAAACTGCAAAACAAAGAGGGCGCAGTTGTTTTTTCTATCCTCAAGCGTGCCTTTAGTCAGTTTGTCGGAGTGTATAAACAGCTTAAACATTTTGGTTTTGTTGTGCCAGACGACACCAAGCTCTGGGGCAGTGGAGATGTGTTTGTTAAAAACGAAAACAGTCTATACGCCAAAGACGGGCAAAAAGTTTTTGTAAAAATTATCACCTACAACAACGACAGAGGCAGAGTAGAAGGCAAAGTTGTACAAATTCTTGGCATGCCTCATCACAAAGGAGTTGACATACTCAGTGTGATAAAAGAAAAAGGCTTGCATGACGAATTTTTGCCGCAAGCAGAAAAAGAGGCGCAAGAGATTGAATCTGCAGTTGATTTGTCAAAACACAAGGATAGAAAAAAGTTTGAAAATTGTGGAATCATGACAATAGACGGTGATGATGCAAGAGATTTTGATGATGCAATACACATAGAACAAGACGGGGATACAACAACTTTGTATGTGCATATTGCTGATGTGTCGCACTATGTGAAAGAGGGCACCGGACTTGATCAAGAAGCATACCGTCGTGGGACGAGCGTGTATTTTCCTGATATGGTTTTGCATATGTTGCCGCCTGAAATTTCAACAAATATTTGTTCGCTTAAACCAAATGTATGGAGGCTCACTTTGACTGCATGTATGCAGTTTAATAATAGAGGCGAGATTGTGGGCGGCGAAGTTTTCAAGAGCGTGATTAAAAGTGAAGCACGGCTAAATTATGAACAAGCACAAAAAATGATGGATGGCGACAAGGAAACAGCAAGCAAGTTCGAAGCTGCAGGCAGGCAATTGCCAATCATGGCTGTTTTGGCAAAACAACTGGAGCAGATGCGTATTCTTCGAGGGGGCATAGATTTTGACATACCTGAAGCATATATCAAGGTGGACAAAAACGGCAAAACAGTAGATATTGTGCAAAGACCAAGATTGGACAGCCACCGTCTTATTGAGAGCTTTATGATTGCTGCAAATGAGTTTGTTGCCAAAAAATTCTTTTTAGCCAAAATGCCAATTTTATACCGTATTCACGAAAAACCGGAAGCAACTAAGGCGGAGCAATTTTTTGATTTTTGCGCCAGCATCGGCGAAAAAATAAACATCAAATCAACGCTGGACAACAAGACTTTTCAACAGTTTTTGAAGCAGATAGAGGGCAAACCTTATGCTAATACAATAACCAAACTGGCTTTGCGTACAATGCAAAAGGCAAGGTATTGTGAGCAGTGTTTGCCGCACTTTGGGCTTGCTTCTACTCATTATATGCACTTTACATCCCCTATCAGACGATATCCAGACTTGTTCTCACACAGAGTTATTGGATTGTTTTTAGAAGGCAAGCTTGCAGAGGGCAATTTAGCACTAGGGCGGCTTAGAGAGGTGGCGGTTGAAGCAGCGCTAAAAACTAGTCTGAGCGAAAGAACAGCCGAAGAAGCAGAGCGTGAGGTTGTTGATATAAAAAAAGCCGAATACATGGAGCAGTTTGTCGGAGAAACTTTTTGGGCTACTATTTGTGGTGTACACAACTTTGGCGTGTTTGTAGAGCTAGAAAACACTTGCGAGGGGTTGATAAGAATAGAGGGTTTAAAAGACAAGTTTTTTGAATTTGTAGAAAAACAAATGATGTTAAGAGGCAGTAGCAGAACATACAAGCTTGGCGACAAGATTTTTGTCAAACTGATTTCGTCAAGTGCACATGACAGGCAAATGGAATTTGTAGAGGCGAAGCCTGAAAAGGCGGTGCAATAGTGAAAATCATCGCCAAAAATCAAAAAGCCTTTTTTAATTATTTTTTGGAAGAGACATATGAGGCGGGAATTGCACTGGAGGGCAGCGAGGTCAAGTCGCTCAGGGCTGGCAAGTGTTCGCTTGTTGATAGTTTTGTCAGCGTACACGAAGGCGAAGTTTTTTTAAAACATGCACAAATACAAGTTTATGACAATGTGGCGACTGCTTTTAAACCGGACGAAAAGCGTGAACGTAAGTTATTGCTTAGTAAAAGCCAAATAAAAAAACTTGACTTAAAACAAAAAACAAAAGGCTATACCATTGTTCCCGTCAAAATATATTTCAACGAAAAAGGTCTGGTTAAAGTAGAAATTGCACTGGCACGAGGCAAACAATTGCATGACAAAAAAGAAGTGAAAAAAGAACGGGATATAAACAGAGAATTAAATCGACAAGTAATAGATGCAAAGAAAGCCAGATAACTTGGAGAAACAACACCTCTAGCTGAACTTTTTCTTTTTTTCAACACAACAATTCCTAAATTGAACAAAAACAACCGAGCACTAACTAAAATATTTCATTCAAACCGGTCACGCCGATATCGCCACGCCAGTCAAGCCCTTGTGACTTGTCTGCGTGTTGTTTGAGGATATCGTCGCAATGTTTTTTGATTTGCATCATGTCATTACCTTTTTTGGCAAGAACAAAGAGCCGGGAATTACCCACACTTTTGTATGAATTCCCGTCAATTTGTTCCATAGCAGAAGCATAAAACTCTGCTCCTGTTGGGTTTGTCACTTGTGACGGTAGATTGAATGTTATCGGTTCTGCTTTTGCATCGACAGCATATGCCTTTGTGCATACACATACGGAATAGCAATTTGTTTTTTCAAACTGGCAGTTTGCCTCGTTTAACGGTTTATTTTGTGCAATTGTTTTTACAACTTCGTGGAATGGAGTTTTGAGTACGCTAAGCACACAAAAAACTTCAGGGTCACCCAGCCGCGAATTGAACTCAATGAATTTTATCCCGGCAGGTGTTTTAAAAAATGCACCATACAAAACGCCATTGAAAATGAGCCTGTCTTTGTTGATTTCGTTAAGTGCTTTTTGCATTATGTCTTTGCAGAATGCTATATCATGTTTTGTCAAAAAAGGCAGTAAGCCGTTTTCGAAACTGACTGAACCCATGCCGCCTGTTCCCGGACCGGTGTCATTTGGAAAACGGTATGGATAGTCATAGGTGCATGGAGCCAGTACAAGGTCCTTGCCGTTTGTAAAGCCCATCAAGGTAAATTCTTTGCCAAACATTTTGTCTTGAATGATAACGCCGCCATTGGCAAAACACTCTTTGGCATATTGGTATCCTTCTTGTTTGGACATAAAATGGTCGCCGCCTACCTTTACACCTTTGCCGCCTGTAAGATAGTTTGGCTTGACAACAAAATCAATGCCATCACTTTCGTCTACGGCTTTTTTGAGTGTGTCGAGGTTATCAACGATTGTTGTCTTGACTAATATCTGCGGTGCAATTTTTTCTATCATACGTGTAGTAAAAGTTTTGTCCCACTCTACACGAGAGCCTTCTTTTGTGCCGCCAAAACAAAAAAGCCCCAAGTTTTTGGCGATGTCTACCATCCCCATTTCTTGCAGGCCGTCATTGCTGGTTACGCACCATTTTATATTATTTGAATTGATAAAATTTTCTATCTTCTGCTTGTCAAAAGTTTTGTCCACAACATACTGTCCGCCGGTTTGTTCTACATATTTTTTTATTGTTGGGTTGTTGTGTCCCATATAGGCATATAGCTCAAAACCAGCCGAAAGTTTTTGTGCTATAATGGCTTCCCGTCCGCCACCGCCAAACAAAATACATTTTTCCATAATTCCTCCTGAGTGAGTGTTATGAGAAACAACGGTTGACTCAAACTTTATTTGAAGTCAGTAGTTGATTCGAATTACCGAGCGAAGGTGAATTATACCAACGCAACTATTTGGATATTTTATCACTGCGCGTACTAATCTGTCAAGCAGGTTTGTCGTCAGCCGTCAGCCGTCAGTTTTGAGTTTTTGTCAATTTGACCTAGTGCAAATTTTTAGCTAGTATTTTTTTGCGGGGAGTAATTTGAGTTTTAAATCTTTGCCATCACAATTAAATTGTGTATACTATCTTTATGCAAATATATGAGGCAACGCTTTTGTTACTTACCGGTATTGGGATTTTTTTTGTTGGTGTCACAAAATTCAGCCAGATGCTGCAGGGTAGCAGTAACCAAAAAATCAAAAGCATATTTGACAAAATGGGTGACAACAGGCTTATCAATTTTGGTGTAGGTGCGGGAGCAACAGTTGTTATTCAGTCGTCTACGGCAACAACAGTTATTATTGTAAGTCTTGTCAATGCGGGTATTATGAATCTGACACAGGCAACAGCGGCGATTTTTGGAGCCAATTTGGGAACTGCTTTGTCAAACATTATGCTTGCGTTGTCTACTTTTTCTGTCAAATATTTTTTTATGGTGCTTGTATTCGTCGGTTCGGCTGTCATGCTTATCAGCAAATCAAAAAAACTCAATGTGATATGTGATGTGCTTGTTAGTCTAGGCATAATTTTTGTCGGGCTTTTTCTTATGAGTGAGGCGTTTAACAATTGTCCGCAGTTTTTAAATGCTTTTGCAAGCGTATTTACAAAAGTAAATTTCCCGCTTTTTCTTATTTTGTTCAGTTTTGTTCTTACAGTTCTTATGCAAAGCTCGCATGCGGCGAATGCGTTATTTATCACCTTGGCATATAGCGGGGTTTTGAGTATCGCCAACATATTTTATTTGGTAATCGGGACAAAGCTCGGTCAAACATTGTTTACACTTTTGTCCTCTATCAAATCAAGCAAAAATGCAAAACGCACAGCACTTGTTCATTTGCTTTTTAATGTATTTGGGTCGGCTTTGTTCTTAAGTATTGTATGGCCGCTTGAGTCGCAAATTGTAAAATTATTTTCCGGCATTCCATTAGTTTGGATAATAGTTATTTTTGGTATTGTTTATGCTTTGACTACCGCAACTATTTTGCTTATTTTTATCAAACCGCTTAATAAGCTAGTCAACATAATGGTAAAAGATAAGCCGGTGCCCGTCCCCGTGCTGATAGAAGGCGAAGACTATGAAGAAAATCCAGATATGGAAGTATCGACAAGCCAGGAAGAAGATGACCTTGAAGACGAAATTTTTGTATTAGGCAATAGTTTAAGAGAAGAAATAAATCCAAAAAAAACAAAGGCCAAAAAGACTAAAAAGGTAAAGGTACCAAAAGTTAAAAAACAGAAAAACCTTGACAAAAAAAGATAAGCATGCTACATTAAGAAACAATCACGGACCGTCTGCTTGCAGGTAGTAAAACAAATAGCAAAACAGCTAGGCAAAAAAGAGGTTAAAAATGTCAATAATCAAATTCCCAATAGACAAATTAGAAGAAAAATGCGGTACAAAATTTGCACTTAGCGTAGTCGTGTCAAAAGAGTAAAAGAGCTTTTGCAAGGTCAAAAACCTTTAGTAGAGCCAGATGAGGGTGACAGATTTATTTCGGTCGCTTCTAAAGAAGTTTTTAAAGGTGTAGTTTATCCTGTTTTTGAAGAATAGAATCTTTTGACAAATGATAAGTCAGTTGACAGGTTGAGAATATGCCTTTATGGCATATTTTTTATTTACTTTAAATTTTGAAAAAAGCATATGTATTTGACAAATTATTCTAAAATGCGGCATAATAATAAGAAGATTAAGGCGGAAATTTGTTATGCCACAAAAGTTAGAAATGCATGGACTTAGACGGCTAGTATTTATTTGTATCGCCACTATAGTAATCATGACAACTTTTGGATTGGGATTAGGTCTTAGTTTTGGACTTGGAACTGATAATAAAAATATAACAGTAGAAGCTTTGCAAAACGAAAACCGTGTTTTGCCACGTGGCGTGACGCAGGTTTCAGCAGGCTACTATCACACCATGGCAATAGATGCTCATGGCAACCTATGGGCATTTGGACGCAATAACTATGGTCAACTTGGCAATATGTCAACAGATGATAGTAGCAACTCCAATAAACATAACAGCCCAATCAGGCAATCCGCTAAACGGCAAACAAATTGTACAAGTATCAGCAGATGGGGAACACACCATTGCAATAGATGCTCAGGGCAATTTATGGGCATTTGGATGGAATGGTTATGGTCAACTTGGCAATATGTCAACTTCTTCTACTAATAGCGCTCCAATAAACATAACAGCACAATCAGGCAACCCTCTAAACGGCAAACAAATTGTGCAAGTATCAGTAGGTAGTAATTATTATACTATGGCAATAGACAGTCAAGGCAATCTATGGGCATTTGGAAATAATTACAATGGCCAACTTGGAAATATGTCAACTACCGCTAGCAGCACCCCAATAAACATAACAGCCCAATCAGGCAATCCTCTAAACGGCAAACAAATTGTACAAGTATCAGCAGGTAGTGGCCATAGAATGGGAAATACTAATAGCAGCGCTTTTGCAATTGACAGTAGTAGTAACCTATGGGCATTTGGATATAACGGCTATGGTCAACTTGGCAATATGTCAACTACTTCTACAAATAGCACTCCAATAAACATAACAGCCCAATCAGGCAATCCTCTAAACGGCAAACAAATTGTGCAAGTATCAGCAGGTGGGGACCACACAATGGCAATAGATAGTCAAGGCAACCTATGGGCATTTGGATACAACTATTATGGTCAACTTGGCAATATGTCAACTACTCATATTGGTGTTGGCAACAGCACTCCAATAAACATAACAGCCCAATCAGGCAATCCGCTAAACGGCAAACAAATTGTGCAAGTATCAGCAGGTGGCAATCACACTATGGCAATTGATAGTCAGGGCAACCTATGGGCATTTGGAAACAATGGCAGGGTCAACTTGGCAATATGTCAACTGATTATGCAAACAGCACTCCAATAAATATAACAGCCCAATCAGGCAACCCTCTAAACGGCAAACAAATTGTGCAGGTATCAGCAGGCTACTACCACACCATGGCAATAGATGCTCAAGGGCAATTTATGGGCATTTGGACAAAAACAACTACGGTCAACTTGGCAATATGTCAACTGATAACAGCAGCACTCCAATAAACATAACAGCCCAACCAGGCAACCCTTTAAACAACAAACAAATTTGGCAGGATGCAGTATCGGCAGGTAGGTCGCATACAATGGCAATAGATGCTGCAGGCAACCTATGGGCATTTGGAGTCGGTATTATGGTCAACTTGGCAATATGTCAGATTGCTATCAAAGTAGCACTCCAATAAATATAACAGCCCAAGCAGGCAACCCATTATTTGGCAAACAAATTGTGCAAGTATCAACAGGTTACAACCACACCATGGCAATAGATGCCAAGGCAATCTATGGGCATTTGGGTCGTAACAGTAGTGGTCAACTTGGCAATATGTCAACATCTGATTATGCAAACAATACCCCTATAAACATAACAACTCAAACAGGCAACCCTTTATACGGCAAACAAATAATACAAGTTTCAGGTATCAGCAGGCAGCGATCACACCATGGCAATAGATAGCCAAGGCAATCTTATGGACATTTGGAAATAACTAGTTATGGTCAGCTTGGCAATGTTTACTACTAAAAATAACAGTATCCCAATAAACATAACAGTGCAATCAGGCAACCCGCTAAACGGCAAACAAATTGTACAAGTATCAGCAGGCACCAATCACACCATGGCAATAGACAGTCAAGGCAATCTATGGGCATTTGGGATATAACTCCATGGTCAACTTGGCAATATGACAACTATGGTTACAATACAGCACTCCCAATAAACATAACAGCCCAATCAGGCAATCCGTTAAACGGCAAACAGATTGTGTCAGATATCAGTAGGTCACTAACCGTACTATGGCTATAGACAGCCAAGGCAATCTATGGTCGTTTGGGTATGTATTTTAAATGGTGAACTTGGCAACATGTCAAATTCTAATAGCATTATTCCCAATAAACATAACAGACCAATCAGGCAACCCTCTAAACGGCAAACAGATTGTACAAGTATCAGGAGGCAACTCACGCCATGGCAATAGATGCCGAAGATAATCTATGGGCATTTGGGAAGAATTATTATGGTCAACTTGGCAACATGTCACCTTCTCATGATTATAACACCCCACAAAACATAACAGACCAAGAAGACAATCCCATAAATGGTAGCCATATAATACAAATCTCAGCAGGCAGTTACCACACAATGGCTATAGATGCAAGCGGTAACCTGTGGGCATTTGGTCAAGGTGGCAGTGGTCAACTTGGAGTAGAGAATAGTAGCAGTACTCCAATAAATATCTTTCTGAAATTGCCACGTGTAAAAATGAGCCTGATATATAGTGGCCAATCAGCTATTGGCTCTACAATGCAACTTGCAGACGGTCCTATTGCCAAATCATTAAATCTCGACTTTGAAGTAAATGAAAAACCTGGTATAGGCGATCCATATATACTAGACGAACCAATAGTAATAACATTTGCAAGCAGAGCATCTTTTTCTAGTTTGAAAGTAGAAAGAGTTGGATATGATAGTGCAATATTTGAATCTGGCTGGTTTTTAATAAACTACGACGGAACAAATTATACAATGGAATTAGAAATATTTGAAATAGACTGGGATAATTATATACTTACTTTAGAAACAGACATGATACTCCAAGTCCAACATATCTACAACCCACCGGCAGGAGCAATTGGTATAGCTAATCCGGACATACTAAATCTAACTTCCGCCGACGGTGCAGGCTGGGCGAATAAAGCTCTAGCCGACCCAAAAGAAGAAGAAAGCTACGGAGATTTTTTAGGCTGGTACACCCATCCAAAATACGGAACAAAAATAACTGACATTTCGCAACTGCAACAGACAATGGATTCAATTGGCACGCCTATTGTATTTTTGTATGCACATTGGGCGTAAAAATACAAACGGTGCATTTTGTTGGTGATAAATTTTGAGACACTTTGATATATCGCTCATTTGTGCTACACTTGCTGTGTGAAAAAGTACGCTAGCGTAATAGTTGATATAGCTTCTAGTCAGGTGGACAAAATTTTTGATTATACCATTGGCGAGTTAGAAGTGAGCATTGGCTCGCTTGTCGTTGTACCGTTTGGCAATAGAAATATTAGCGGCTTTGTGATTGACATAAAAGATGAAACTGCTTTTGATAAAGATAAAATAAAACAAATAAAATCAGTGACTGACTTTTGCATCACACCGCAGCACATAAAGCTTGCAAGCTATATGGCAGACGAATTTTTTTTGCGTCAAATTGATGCGCTCAGGCTGCTTTTGCCGCCATCGGTGCGTAAGGGCGTAAAGATAAGAAAAAAGAAATCCGCAGATTTTTGTCTGGATATAAAACCAAAAAGCATTGTTTTGACACAGGAACAAGAAAATGCAGCAAAAATAATTGAGCAAGCCGCAAAACCGGTCTTGCTTTTTGGCATCACTGGCTGCGGCAAAACAGAAGTATATTTGCAGGCAATAGAACAGGTGCTAAATTCAGGCAAACAGGCAATAATGCTTGTGCCAGAAATTTCGCTTACGCCGCAGATTTTTGCACGGTTTAAAGACAGGTTTGGCGACAGTGTTGCCATACTTCACAGCGGACTTAGCATGACCGAAAAAAGAACAGAGTTTTACAAAATTTATGACGGCACGGCGAATGTCGTGGTAGGTGCACGCAGTGCAATCTTTGCACCTGTAAAAAATCTGGGCATTGTAATAATAGACGAGGAACATGACGGCAGCTATATCAGCGAGTCAAATCCAAGATACAATTGTCATGCAGTCGCAAAAAAACTTGTCGAACTTTTTGATGCCAAGCTTGTATTCGGCAGTGCTACACCTAGCGTGCAAAGCTTTTTGCAGGCAAAAAACGGCGTATATGAACTTGCAAAAATAAAGAACCGAATCGACAAGAGCAAGTTGCCCGATATTGAAATCGTGGACATGCAAAAAGAAATCTACAACGGCAATAGCGGAATTTTTAGTGCACTTGCAATAAACAAACTGCAAGAAACAATAGAACAAAAGAAACAGGCAGTTGTGTTTATCAACCGCAGGGGATACAGCAGCTTTGTCAGGTGCTTTGAGTGCGGATATATTCCGCACTGTGAGGCATGTGCGGTGAGTCTTGTTTTTCACAAAGAAGACAGGCAGCTTAAGTGTCATTTTTGCGGCAAACGGTACAAGGTGGTCAACACTTGCGAAAAGTGCGGCGGCACTATGCGATACGGGGCTGTAGGCACACAACAAATAGTAGAACAACTTAAAAAACATTTTGGCGGGCAGCTAAGTGTTTTTAGGCTAGACCATGATGTTGTCAACAACGACAAGAGTCAGTATATAAAAGTTTTAAACGAGTTTGCCGGCACAAAGCCCGCAATTCTTGTTGGCACACAAATGGTAGCCAAAGGACATGATTTTGACGACATAGTACTTAGCGTCATTGTTGATGCCGACGTGTCGCTTTTTAACAACGATTTTAGAAGTGCCGAGCGTACATATTCGCTTTGTTTGCAGGTTGCCGGCCGTGCCGGACGCAAAGATGACGCAAGTACTTGTATTTTGCAAACATATATGCCTAGGCATTTTGTCTATACTCTTGCCAAAACAAACGATTTTGAAGGTTTTTTTGAAAGAGAAATAAAAATGCGGCAAGCGGCAGCCCTGCCGCCTTACAGTACAATAGTTAGAGTGCTTGTTTGCAGCGAAGATGAAGAAATTGCAAAGGCCAAAACAGCACAAATCTGGGAGCAAATAGAAAAACTGCCAAGCGAACTATTTATTTATAAAGAAGTTATGAAATCTCCAATCAAAAGGCTTAAAAACAAATTCCGCTTTCAGGTTTTGATGCGTGTACCAAATAATGACAACGCCAAACAAACGCTTGCAATCAATGCAATCGCAAAAAGTGCTACTTTAGATGCAACAGTCTTTGTAGAGCAAAATCCACAAAATCTGTCTTAAGCAGCAATGGGATGCCAACCATATTGACAATTTTGCAAAAATAGGGTAATATAACAGCATACAGAGGAGAAAAAAATGGCAGCAAATTTTGAATTTTTGAGAGCCTGGGGGCTTTACAACGGCGACAGTCATTCACTTATGGGAGTATTTTCCAATAAAACAAATGCAATAAGCTTGACAACCAGTATTGCTGCCAGAATTAATCAAGAATTAAAAAATCCCAGCATAGACGCAACACTTAAAGCACGGCTTGAAGAATTTAAAAGTGGAGTGGGGACACTTGCTCAAAAAGTTAGCATGCTAGACAACGCAGACAAAAAAGGAAGCGAAAAAAGAGAAGAAATAAAGGCTCTTATAAAAGAAGTTTTTGGTGTAGGGTTAGAATCTGCAGCAGAAAGAACAATTGATACAGCAGTATTAGAAAAACAGCTTGAGATTGCAAATAATGATATAAAGGAACTTTCACTTGCTGCTAAAAGAGATGACAAAGGAAGATTTGTTAAAGAGGATGCAGATATAATAAATGAGAAAGCAGCGGAAATAGCAAAGTTACAGATTGCACTTGACAATGCTTTGATTGCTGCCGGAAAACCACCAAAATATAAAAGTACTCCAGCATCAGTAGTAGAAAATGCTAAGCAGGCACCGCAAGCACCTGTAAAAGATGAAAACAAAGCCAACGATGCAGAAAAAATTGCCGTGCGACCAAAAGAAAAAGCAGGCAAGGCAATATCTGCACAAGATTTGGACATAAATAATCCTATGCTAAGCAACGAAGAAAGGGCACGAAGATTTGCAGCGGCAAATGCAGGAGAGCCAAACCTAAAGGATGCCTTTTTGAGACAACCAGAGGTGGGTAATCGCACACCAAAACCTGTCCTTAGCATGAGCGAAGAAGACAAAAAAAGAATAGCTGCAATAGACGAGAGGCTTGTAGATATACAAAGAGAACTTTCAACAAAAGGAGAGTCCTTAGGTCTTGATAAAAATAAACTGTTAGCAGAACGAGAAAACCTCGAAAAAGAAAAGATAGAAATAAAATCAAAAAGATTTAACAAAGCAGCCGATGCTGCAGTTGCAGAGGGTGGTAGTGAGCCAACCGACAAAAAAGCATCACAAGAAGACTTAGATTTGGCAGAAGAATAGAAGCGTATGGTTTATGGCAGCAAAAAAGTCCCTGCGGATTTGTTTGAACACAGCAATGACATAAAGAGAGCTATGTTAGAGATACAAATAAGAAGGCTAAACGATGAAATTGAAGAAGAAATAAAGCGGTTGCAAGCATTTGCCGGCGGCGAGAGATCAACAGCAGGGATAGAGAAAAGAATAGCAGACAAACAGGCTCTTTTAGACGAAAAGCGAAAAGAATTAGACGGGCTTAATGGAAAAGGGCTGAAAGGAAATGTGCCACGTGACGGCAGCGACGGTGCAAATAATGACAAACAGCAAATAATTGACAATAAGGGCAAAAACGAATTAGAACGTGAAAAAGATAAACTCGTTCATGAGTATGATAAAGGGGTTGTCGACAGCTTAGAAAAAAGAATTGAATCTTTGGAAAAAATTGCCGATATACTTGGGATAGACAGGTCAAGCATTAGTACAGAAGATGAATATTTGAGAAGAATAAAAGATATGATAACCGGTCATAAGATTCCGGATGAGATTAAGCGAATTTTAGAAGAAATTTTTGCAGCAAAAAATAATCAAGAAAAAGATGCTCTAAAACAAGAAATTAGCGGGCTAAGAGCAGAGCTTACTAATATGATACTGTCAATGACAATGGGTGGCATGCACGGGCAGGGATTTATGCATATGGGTGCACAAGGCATGTTTGCCCATATGAATATGGGTGCCGGATATGGCTTTATGCAAGGCGGGATGATGGGACCAATGATGATATACGGTATGATGCCCGTTATGCCGGTTATGGTAGTGCCTGTTTTGGTAGCTCAGCCTGCAGTGTTTATGGGCGGCTTTACCTCGATGATGGGCGGCAATATGTTTGGTTTAGGCGGAATGCCACAACCGCAAATTGGATACGGGGGATATGGTTACGGCGGATATGGATACGGCGGATACGGCGGGTATGGAGCATATGGGCAAAGTTCTGTTGAGCAGACACAAACAGCACACACAACAAATTTTGAGATTACTGCTCAGATAAGCAGGGTGCAACTTGAGTTGCAGCTCATGGAACAAAAGAAACAAATGAAACTTGCAGGACCAGAAATTGACCAGCAAATAGAGCAGGCGAAAAAGCAATTAGATCAACTAAAGGCAGAAGCAGCTAAACTTCAACAGCAACCGGAAGCAAACAAAAAGCCGAAAGAACAACAACAAACCAAATAAATAAAAGGTCGCAAAATTGCGACCTTTTATTTGTTGCAAGTTTTGTTTGTATGATATACTAAAGTGAGGGGTAAAGAAAATGAAAGTAGTATTGCTCCAAGATGTAAAAAATGTAGGCAAAAAAGGTGATGTAAAACAGGTTGCCGATGGTTATGCCGCAAATATGCTTATACCAAAAGGTTTGGCAAAAAAAGCAGACTCAACCTCAATAAATGCGGCAGTACAGGCGACAGCGGCAGAAAGTTTTAAGCATCAGGAATTTGTCAAAGAAGCGAACAATCTAAAACTGCGTTTGCAAAGTACACAATTAAGTTTTTTGCTTAATATCGGCTCTGGCGGAAAAGCATTTGGCGGCGGTATAACAAATAAAGAAATTGAGCAAGAGCTGACAAACAAAGGCTTTAGCGTTGACCGCAAAAAAATAGATTTTGAGCCGGCAAAAAAGGCAGGCAAGTACACTGCCAGAGTCAAATTATATGACGGAATTGTCGCAAATGTTCAAATATTGATTGATTCTAAGTAAATGTTTGACTAGCAAAAATTTTTGTGATAAATTTACTTAATAGCCAAAAGAAAGGGAGAACAGCATGTTTAATCGGATACAAGCGATAATCGCTGCACAACTAAATATTCCAAAAGAAAAAATCACTCCAAAAACAAGAGTGCTAGAAGATTTGTCAGCTGACAGTCTTGACATGATTGAGATGATAACTCAAATGGAAAGCGAATTTCAGATTTCAATTACTGATGACCAAATAGCAAAAATGCAAACTGTGCAAGACATTGTTGATTTTTGTGTGAAACTGAATGCAAACAAATAGCCGTTAGCTTAATTAGCGACGGTATTTAAGGTACCGTCTTTTTTTTAGAGACACGTCGATACCTCAGTATAAAGAGCAAAAATAAAAGATAGGAGAGAAAATGAATTACGATTACAAAAAAATCGAAAAAAAGTGGCAGGACAAATGGGTAAAAGACAAATCATTTGCCGCAGTTGATTTTGACAAAGACAGAAAAAAATATTATGTGTTGTACGAGTTTTTTAATGTGAGCGGAGACTTGCACATGGGACACCTGAAAGGGTCTGTACCTGCTGACGTTATGGCTAGGTACAAAAGATTTTTAGGGTATAACGTGTTGTTTCCTATCGGCGGCGACAGTTTTGGTCTGCCAAGCGAAAACGCTGCAAAAAAAGCAAAGATAAGTCCACAGGAATATGTAGAAAAAACCTATAAAAAACAAATAGAGCAGTGCCAAAGGCTTGCTTTGTCTTTTGATTATGACAGAGGGTTTTGTACTTCTGACAAAAGCTTTTTTAAGTGGACACAATGGATTTTTTACAAATTATTTGAACAGGGCAAAGCCTACAAAAAAAAAGGTGTGGTAAATTTTTGCCCCAAATGTCAAACAGTACTTTCTAATGAGGACAGCCAGGGCGGCAAGTGTGACAGATGCGGCAGCAATGTTGAGCAGCGTGAAAGATGGGTATGGTTTTTGAAAATGCAGGAATATTCACAAAAACTGCTTGACAATGTGGACATTATTGAAATGGCACATTACCTCAAAGAAGCACAGCGAAACTGGATAGGCAAAAGCGAAGGGATAGAGGTAGTTTTTGATGTCGTAGATGATAGCGATAAAATAATTGCCAGCATGCCGGTTTTTACAACTGCTATTGAAACTATTTTTGGTGTTACATTTGTAACAGTCGCACCTGAACATAGTTTTGTTGATAAGGTTGCAAGCAGTATCAAAAATTTTGACGAGGTGCAAAAATATAAGGCAAAAACAGCCAAAAAAACTAACCTTGACAGGCAAGCACAAAAAGATAAAACAGGAGTAGAACTTAAAGGAATATACGCAGTAAACCCGCTAAACGGAGCCAAGAAAAAGATTTTTGCAGGGGATTATGTCATAGCCACTTATGGCACTGGTGCAGTTATGGGCGTGCCGGCGCATGACCAACGTGATTTTGAATTTGCCCAAAAAATGAAATTGCCAATTGTACAAGTTATCGCCGGCGATATATCAAAGCAAGCAGTAGAAAAAGACGGCAAAGACGGGTACATGACACTTAATTCCAAAATGCTAAACTCAGGCAAGTTTGATGGCATGGGCGTTGTGCAAGCCAAAAAGATGATTAGTGATGAGCTTATCAAAAAAGGCAAAGGCTTAATAAAATTCAACTACAAGATGGCCGACTGGCCGTTTAACAGACAGAGATACTGGGGCGAGCCATTCCCAATTGTTTTGTGTGATACTTGCGGCGAGGTTTTGATAGATACAAAAGAATTGCCGCTTGATTTGCCTGTTGTGACTGATTATGCGCCAAACGAGCAAGGAGACAGCCCGCTTTCCAAAGCGACTGCTTGGGTAAAATGCAAATGTCCAAAATGCGGCAAAGACGCAAAGCGGGAAACCGACACAATGCCAAACTGGGCAGGCTCAAGTTGGTACTGGCTTAGATTTTGTGACCCTCACAACGACAAAGAGCTTGCAAGCATGGACAAACTAAAATACTGGGGCGGCGTGGATTGCTACACAGGCGGGACAGAACATATCACACGGCACGTGCTTTATGCATTTTTCTGGCAAAACTTTTTGTATGAAATTGGTGCTGCACCTAGCCGTGACCCGTTTGTCAAAAAAATGGGCAGCGGACTTGTACTAGATGACGAAGGTAAAAAAATGAGCAAGTCTAGTGCCAATGGCGTGAGCCCGATGGAAGTTGTAGACAAATATGGCACAGATGTTACAAGACTGCACCTAAACTTTTTGTGTGCCTATGAAGACAGCTGTGCGTGGACATACAAAGGCATCGAAGGCATAATCGGCTTTGTCAAAAAAGTCTGGGACTTGCAAACCAAGATAAAGGGTGACGGCATAAGTCGCGAACATATAGGTGACATAAATCGTTTGATAAAATTTGTCGGCGAAGACTATGAGGCATTTAAACTAAACACCGCCATAGCAAACTTTATGAAGTTTGTAAACAAAGTAAAACAAACCGGTTTTATCACAAAAAAAGAGCTTGAGATATTTTTGATATTGCTAAACCCGCTTGCACCGCACATAACCAGTGAAATGTTCGACATTGTTTTCAAAAAAGATATTTTAGTTCAAAAATGGCCGGTAGTTGATACAAAGAACATCCATGACGATTTTGTGATATTGCCCATACAAATAAACGGCAAAATGAAAAAACAAATACAGGTGCCAAGAGATGCCGAGCAAGATGCAGTGATTGACATGATAGCAAAAACATATCCGGATATGAAGCCAAAAGAAGCAAAAAAGGTCATCTTTGTTAAAAACAGAATCATAAACTTGACTTTTTAGGTGCTTGCAGTATCATTGTGAAATGGAAAATTTAAAAAACTTTATCGAAGAGAGCAAATTTTTTGAGAGCGGAGAGACTATCGGTGTTGCTGTTTCGGGCGGCAGTGACTCTATGTCGCTGTTACATTTTTTGCATAAAAACAAAGACGAAACGATATTGAAATTGTTGCGTTGCATCTTGACCACAGCCTGAGAGAAAATAGCAGCAGCGATGCGGCGTTTGTTGCCAGATGGTGCAAAGAAAATGGCATAAGGCTGTTTAAGCAAAAAACTGACGTCGAAGAATTATGCAAGTTAAAAAAACTTACTATCGAACAGGGGGCACGTGAGGCAAGATATGAGTTTTTTGATACCATGCTAAAAAAAATATCGCCGACAAAATCGTTTTGGCTCATCATGTTAGTGACCAGGCAGAAACTGTGCTGCTCAATCTTTTGCGTGGCAGCGGACTATCGGGTGCCAGAGGCATGGACCTTGTACGCGGCAAATATATACGACCTATGCTTAATACAACAAAAGGCGAAATTTTAAAATATATATATGACAATAAAATTGAGTACATAGATGACGAAAGCAATACAGACATCAGATTTAGCAGAAACCTGCTAAGGCATAAAGTTATGCCGCTGTTAGCACAGCGATGGCAAAACGTTGAGATGAATTTGAGCAATTTTGCACGTACAGCCAGAGAAGATGATGAGTACATAAATCAGTTTGCAAGCATAGACAGCGTGATAATAAATGATGACAACGTAAAGATACCGCTTGCATATTTTACTTTCGCAAATAGCATCATCTGGCGTGTTGTGACAAAAAGCCTTGCGGCACTGCAGATAGAACAGGACTTTGAGCGTAAACACATGGCAATGCTAAAGGAACTTGTGACACTAGACAACGGTTCAAAAGTAGACTTGCCAAACGGAACAAAAGCATACAAAGAGTATGACTATATAACTATCGTCAAAAAGAAAGAGCCAAAACTTATGACAGAGCAGTTTAAATTTAAAATAGGCAAAACAGTTATTGATGGGTTTGGTACAATAAATATCAAAACTATTGACCCAAAACTGGCCGCTACAGTAAAAGACAAACACATAATAGATTTGACTTCTTTGCCAAAAAATGCTGTCTGGCGTATGAGAAAGGAAGGGGACTACCTAGCAAAGTTTGGCGGCGGGACGAAAAAGCTAAAAAGTTATTTAATAGAAAAAAAAGTGCCGGTCAGACTTAGAAACACAATCCCGGTACTCGCAAGCGACAACGAAGTATATGTGATTGCGTGCCTTGCGATAAGCGGAAAATTGAAAGTGGACGACAATACAAAAACGGCTTATAGTATTGAATATCAGTTAAGCTTGGGAGAAAACACCTATGGGCGATTGGGGTAATCCACTATATATTGTAAGCCAAGTATTTGTTGTTTTATCTGGAATTGCGATTGCTGTTTCTTACCTAGCAAAAAAGAAGCGTAACACCAAACTTTTTGCAATAATTAGTGCTAATTTGCTTATGGGAGTTGCTTTTGGATTACAAACGGCTTGGGTGGGCTTAGGTATGTGTGGTATAGCATTTTTGCGTGATACTGTCAGTTCTCTTATCGACCGCAAAAAGACAGAAGAAGAAAAATCAAAAACGACAGTTATAGATATAAGCCTTATGTTTGTTTGGCTTAGTGCTATGGTGGTTGTCACAGCATTGACATTTAAGGACGCTTTGACTTGGCTTGGATTTTGTGGCACTGCACTGTTTACCATTTCTATTTGTCAAAAAAACAAATTGGCATATTTGATTTTAGGTTTAGTTGTAGAAGGTTTATGGCTTGGCTACAACATACACATAGGCAACTTGATGGGCACAATTTTAGAAAGTGTTTTGTTTGTGCCTATCATTATCGGCATAATTACTTATACAATTTATCAAAAAAAGCAAAAAACAAAAGCGGTTGAAGAAATAAGAGAAAGTATGATAGAATACAGTGATGAAACTGCAAAAGATAAAGGATAAGACGCAAGTTCTTGTCTTTGACAAAGTAGCACAACTTTTAAAAAAACAAGTGGAGCAAGACCCGCTTGCAAGCATTTTTGTTGTTGTGCCAGACCATGCCACACTGCTTGTAGAAAATGCTCTTATCGACGTTTTAGGACGTGGACTTTTTTGTGTTGATGTCATCACACTAAATACACTTTGCAAGATTGTATTAGGACAGCAGCGTGCACAAAGCAGCATCAGTTCAATCGGGCTTTTGGCACTCGTGCAAGAAATTATTATCAAGCAAGAGCAAAACTTTAAGTTCTACAAAAATGTCAAAAAGGTTTCAATAGCCAGTCAAATTTACAAAACAATATTGCAACTCAAAAGCAGCAAAGTGCCGGTTGCGGCACTAAAAAACATGGACAAAAACCTGCCAAACAGTCTGATAGACAAGATGCATGATATTGCCCTCGTGTACGAAAACTACGAAAACTTTTTGAGCGAGACTGTTTTTGATGAGCCAAGCAAATTTGAAATGCTAATAAAAGAAATCAAACATTGCAATAAAGTAAGAGAAAGCAAGTTTGTATTCTGCCGTTTTGAAACAATGACAAAACAGCTCCTCGAAGCAATAGATGAGTTGTCTAATTATAGCCGCGGGGTGCTTGTTGCAAGTGTGGATAACGGAACAGTCAAAGAAGGTGACGATGAGTTGCTTGATTGTCTATACAGTTTTAGTTCCAAGAAGCTGAAAAACAATGGCAGGTTTGAGCTGCTTGGTTTTGACGGGATTGATGAGGAGCTGCATTTTGCAGCACAAGAAATCCGCCGCAGTCTTGATGATGGCACAAAGCCAAAAGAAATCGTTGTAGCCGTAAGTGGTCTGGACAAATACAAGGACGCTATCGAGCGGATTTTTGATTTGTATGATATTGGCATAAACATGGACAGCAGATACGAGGGCAAAGACCACAAGGTTGCCAAATTTTTGCTTTATTTTTTAGAGGCTTTTGATAGTAAGTTTGACATAAAGGCGGCACTAGCTTTGGCCAAGTGCGGCGTTTTTGATGTGCTTTGTGAGGATATGTCAAAACTAGAAAACTTTTGCATTAAGCACGGCATAAATTACAATCAGTTTTTTGAGCCGTTTTTTGACAATGAAGTTGAGCAAATACGCAAAGCAGTTTTTGACCGCGTGCCGCACAAAGAAATGCAACAAGCAACCTCGGTGCAAGAGGCGGCAAGTATACTTAGCAATATGATAGCAAATGTAGAGTTGACTGATGATATTGCCGGGCAAAAGACAAAAGACAAACTGCAAAAAATACTATCAGAAATAACACAAACAATCGGTAACGAGCCTTTAGTTTTTTGCAACTTTTATGCATTGCTAAAAACTGCAATAGAAGAAATCAAAATCGCTACAGCTCCTGCATACTTTGATGTTGTCGTTGTGCAAGATGCTTTTGATGGGTTTTTTGATAGGTGCAAGATGCTTTTTGTTGTAGGAGCAGACGAACAGAATTATCCAAGAACGGTGAGCGACCTAGGCATTATAGACGATAGTGATATCGACCTTTTGGGCAAAAACTTTGTGCTGGAACCTAAGATAAGTGACATAAACAAAAAATATATGCAAATGTCATATGAGCATTGCTTTTTGGCAGATAGAACTATTTTCAGTTATTTTGCAAATAGCGAAAACAGGGCAAGCTTGACCATGCAAAACCTTGCTTATATTTTTGGCATAGAAATAAAACACAAAAAAAGTAACTTTGAAGTACTGACAAAAAGACAGGCCCAACTTTTGCTCGCACAAAACTTGAACAAAATAAGACAGGGGCTTGAACCGGAAGAGGCAAATAAGGTGGCGGCATTACAACAAATTGTAGGGCACTCAAACCAAAGCTTGTCACTAAATGATTGCAAAATGGATTTTGCAGCTTTTAGCCCAAGTCAGCTTGCTACTTACGGCAAATGTCCCGTTTAAACATTATTTGAGCTATGGCTTAAAAGCCAAAGAACAAGAAACCCACAAAGTAAAAAGTCTGGACATAGGAAACATTTTGCACGACTTTTGTGAGGAGTATACAAAAGCACAGCAAGCAAAAAAAAGCATCGACGCAAAAAAACTGTTTGCAAGTATTGTCAATAGTGACAAATACAAAAAATCGTTTTTGCATAAAGATAATAGATTGACTGCAAAACTTTTAGAAGAAGAAATATTGAAGTTAGCCAAAAAACTGGACAAACACCACAATGAAAGCGATTTTTCTGTCTATAAAACAGAAGAAGAATTTGAGCTGGAAATAGAAAAAAATAAAAAATTAAAAGGCAAGATTGACCGTATCGACGTGTGCGGCGATTATGCAAGAGTGATTGACTACAAAACAGGCAACAGGCATTTTAGCTTAAGCGATATATATTTTGGCACCGACTTTCAGTTGACTAGCTATGCTCAAGCCGCAAAAGCCAAAACAAAAAAGGCGATTGCCGGGGTGTATCTTTTGCCTTTGCTAAACAAGATAGATGATAAGCAATCTGCCATGCTAAGTGGCTATACACTAAACGATTTGGAAGTTGTAAAAAAACTGGACAAAAATATAGAAACAAACAGAACTAGTCAACTCATAGCCGGGCTAAAACTTACTAACGAAAATAGGTTTCACCAATACAGCAAGGTTGCCGCAAAAGAGCAGTTTGAGGGGGTTTTTGATTATGCCAAAAAACAGGCAGCAAAATTTGCTGATGAAATAACTGAAGGCAACATAGAGCCAAGCGTAGCAAAATCAAGTCAAAACAGTCCCTGTTCATTTTGCGATTTTAGCAACTTTTTTTGCAAATCTGTATGCAAAGAACGGGACATAATCAAAAATATTTCGATAGCGGCGTTTTGTGAAACAAAACAACAATGTGGCACAAAACAATTTGCAAGTGAGGTGAAAGAATGAAAATTTTTGAGCCAACAAACGAACAAAAAAAAGCGATAAACAGCAGTGCCAAAAAAACCGTGGTCAGTGCAAGCGCCGGCAGCGGCAAGACAAGCACCATGATAGACAAGATTGTCAGTCTGATTGCAAACGACAAAGCAGAAATTTCACAAATTTTATGTATTACATTTACTACCGCATCGGCTGCTGATATGCGGGCAAAATTGTATAAGGCACTGATAAAGCGGTCACCAAGTCATCAAAACTGCAAAAAAGCACTTTTTGAAATTGCCACAGCAGACATTTGCACAATTGACTCATTTTGCAAAAAACTTGTGACAAAGTATTTTTATCTGCTTGATATAGAACAAAATTTTAGACTGCTGAGCACAAACGAATTAGAAGAACTCAAACACAAATCGCTTGCGGCTGTTGTTGATAGACTTGTGTCGGACGCCGATAACAGTTTTTTGCATTTGCAAAAAACAATTGGCAAAAACGCAACATAGAGGCAATAAAGAAGCTTGTGTACAGAGTCTATGATTTTTTGCAAACCAGCGAACAGCGTCATAGTGTAATTGACAACACCGAGCAGGCACACAGACAAGATTTGGACAAAAATTTTGCTGTAAATGTCGTTGTTGATTTTGCAAAAATGGAACTGAAAAAACATATAGAGCAAGTAAAAAATTTTGCTGCAGGACTGGATAAAGAACTATCTGACTACTGCAACGGGTATATAGAGCAGGCAGAAGCGGTTGTTGCATTGACAAATTTAGAGCAATTTATAACTAACATAATTAGCATCAAGCGTGACAATGTGACAAAAAAAATATACGGCTCAAACAAAGAACAAAAAGAAGAAGTATCACAATTTTTTGAACAGCACAAACTAACCAATATCAAAAAACTCTTTGAGGGGGAAAGTGCAGACGGCATCAAAGACTCGCTAAAAACCAGTTTTGAAAACGCCAAATTTTTGCACACTCTCACATTGGAGTTTGAAAAAGAATATATGCAAAACAAAAAAAAAATCTAGTTTTGAGTTTGCTGACATACAAGCCTTTGCAAGAAATATCTTAAAAAACGAAAAGAAGTGCAAGAGCAAATTGCAAGCAAATACAAATATGTCTTTGTAGACGAATTTCAAGACGTAAATGGCATGCAAGATGCCATCATAAAAAATCTTGATGCAAGTATTTTTGTTGTGGGCGACGTCAAACAAAGCATATACGGCTTTAGACTGACTGACCCAAACATTTTTATTGGCAGGTTTGACGAGGCAAAAAATTCAAAAAAAGATATTGGCGAAGCAATTGACTTAAGCGCCAATTTCCGCTCTACCGAACAAATACTAAAATTTTGCAACTATGTTTTTTGTCCAGTAATGAATGAAGATAATTGCGGCATAAATTATTCAAATAGCGGTAAGTTTGCTTTTGACGGTGAACAAAGACAAGGGCCTAATGTACAGATTGTGGCGATAAAAAAAGAGTGTGAAGATGAAGAAGAGCCCGAGATTGTCGATATAACAAATACAGATAAAATCTACTCACCAAAAACCGATGAAACACAACAAGAAGACAACGAAGCAGCAAATGCAGAGTCTATTGTTGTTGGCAATATTTTGACAGACTTATTGGAAAGCGGCAGAAAGCCGCAAGATATAGCAATCTTGTGCCGCAGCTTTGGTGACTATACCAAGAGGGTTGTCAAAAATTTGCAAAGTTTTGGATTTATGCTAAATGTAAATTTTGATGATGATATAACACAAAAACGCGAAAACAATTTTTTGCACAATTTTTTGCGGCTCTTGGACAATGCGTGGCAGGATAAATACCTTATTGCCGTTTTGCTCTCACCTTTTTTTGGTTTTTCGGCTCAAGATTTATATGAGATGCGTAGTAAAGCACCCAAAGAATGCAAACACTTTTTTGAGTGCTTTTGGCAACTAAAAAACCAGCCAAAGATAAGTAAATTTTTTGATACAATAAAAGAATTTTTGGATTTTGCCAAAAACAACAGTCTGTTTGAACTGGTCAAAAAAATTATTACATATTTTGATTATTTTGTTTATGTAAACGATATAGGCGGTGACGAGCAGGCGGTAGTACAGTTTTTAGATTTTGTCAAAGGCGAAAATATACAAAATACTACACAGTACGCCGGTGTTACAGATGATTTTGCTAATAAAAATCAAAGTAGTAATGCAGCGGTTGAAGGCAAGATAACAGTATCTACTATACACAGTGCCAAGGGGCTTGAATATGATGCGGTTGTGCTTGTTGGCAGTGGAGTCAAGTATAACGACCAGGATATCAGGGAACAAAGTTTTGTTGACACTAAGATTGGTATAGCCACAAACTGCATTGATTATGACAGTGGTATTGACATAAATACCATGACAAAAAAAGCGGCAAAAATCTTGGCACAAAAACGTAACACAGCAGAAGAACTGCGTATACTTTATGTTGCGTTGACTAGGGCAAAAGATTATCTGGCGATTACAGGAAGCGTGCATGAAAAAACTGTACTGCATGCAAGTCCTGACAAAACAAAGTTTGTAAGCAATATTGAGGTCATGTTAAGTGCCATTACACAATCAAAAAGAGAGCAACTGCTTCACGGCAAAATAATCACGCTAGATAACTGTGCTGATGTTAAGCTGTTAAAGTTAAATGATATCAATAAGCAGTGGAAAGACAAAGGCGATTTTGAACTTAAAATCTGTGTAGATAAAAAACTAATAGATGAGTATAAAGCAGCTATAAGCAAACTGCGGCAAAAAGCAAGCATCATAACAAAGACATCAGTAACAAAGCAGTTAGAAGCATACAAACATTGAGTGGATAGTAGACAGCGCGGTCCAAACAGACGAACAAAAAGAACTGGCAATTTTGAGCGGGACTTGCTATCACGAGTATTTTGAAAACTTTGATTTTATCAATAAAAAATCTGGCTTGCAGACGCTGCCGCAAAATTTGGAGCAAAAATATATTGACAAGTTTTTGAATTCAGAAATTTTTGAAATTATCAAAAACGGCAAAATATTAAAAGAGCAAAAATTTGTGTTCAGGCTTGATTCGGGCAGTCTGCTGCAGGGTATAGTAGACTTTGTATGCGTATTTGATGACGGTTTTATTGTGGTGGATTATAAACTTTCCAACACTATGCGAGAACAATACAAAGAACAAATAAGGCTGTATTGTCACGCTTTGGAGCAAATTTTGCAAAAAAAATGTAAAAATGGCTATATTTATTTGATAAAAAGCGGACAACTACAATCAATTTAGTTGAGAAATATGAGTAAATATTATATAATGTTGGCAAACTATCATTATGTGGTGTTTTGAAAATTTTTTAAGGAGTGGGCAAAGATGACATTTTTCAATGGGATATATGACAAAATTGTTGACGGGCTATCAAAGTTTTTGGGTGCGGCTCATGGCGGCATTTTTGTTTTTATTGCACTTTGCACGTTTGTATTTGCACTTATTGTGCATATTATTTTCCTTTCTTGCGATAAAGACTTGGCGACTGCACGAAGAATAAAAAAAATCAAAAAGATTGTTTCAAAAAACGATCCTGACGCAAACGGTAAGGTGACCGCTCTTTTAACTAAAGGAAATGGGATTTTGCAAGCAAATTTTGCAACATACAACTCTGACTCATCAATGCAGATAAGAGAAGTTTTCAACAACCCTGTTTTGCACTCAGCAAAAACTAAAACGAACGTAATACACAGAACTGGCGTTGCTATCAGCATTGTATTGCTTGCGATGTTATATGCAACTGGTGCTGACCCATTTGGTGCCTTTGTTGTACCGGCTATTTTATATGCAGCCGGATTTTTGTTTGGAATGTTATTTGCAGGAATACAAAAATGCATTTTGAACAAAGTTCCATATAACTGTGCTCATATTTGTGCAAACATAATATTTATCTTTGGAGTAAAAAACGCACAAGTTGCACCACAAGCACAACAAATTGCTACAGACGGCACACAATCAAATTCAGTACCTGTGATTACCGAAGAAGAATTTGCAACAGCTTTGGCAAAACTCATGGAACAAAAAGACATATTGGAAGGACAAATAGAATCTGAGCGAAAAATTTTGGGGTTGCATCAAAAACAAGCCGACAAAGACATTAAGGCAAGCGAAAAAGAACTTGCAGTTGTACGTGGTGCAATAAGTCAAAGTGATGACAGCAATGCACAAAAAGCGCTTAAAGCTCAAGAGGCAAATCAACTAAAACTTATCGAAGTTTTGGAAAAACTAAAAGCAGCGCAGCAAAGGCACTATGACGATGCCGAACGCAAACTGCACAACGAGATGGAAAAAATCGAGCAAATGATTGCACAACGTAAAACAAAGCAACAAATGACAATGTCAAAACAACTCGACCAATACAGCAATCAAATGCAGCAGCAGCCGCCTATGCCGCAACAACCAACGTACGAGCGGCCTACATCTGAGCAACAGTCTGGCTATATGAACAACGCTTTGACCGACTTGCTTGACTCATTTGCAGATAACCAAGATAATGATGAAAGCAAATAAAAATGCACGCACTCTTAAACTCGCTTATTGCAAAAAAAATAAAATAAAAAAACAGGCGGTTAACCGCCTGTTTTTGTTTTATACTACAGTTTGCTTTCAAAATTGCATATCGATTGACACATACTATCAATGCCAAATTTTGCAGTCCAGCCCAGTTCTTTTTTGGCTTTTTGGCAATCTGCGTAACAAGCATCTATGTCACCTTCACGCCTTGCACAAATTTTATACGGGATAGTTTTTTTGTATGCCTTTTCAAAGGCTCTTAATAGTTCTAAAACGCTTGTACCTTTACCTGTGCCAAGATTGTATATGTGGGTGCCTGTTGTTTTTATGCTTTCCAAAGCGGCAATATGTCCAAGTGCAAGGTCTACAACGTGAATATAGTCTCTGACTCCTGTACCGTCTGGCGTTTTGTAGTCATCACCAAAAACACTTAAAAACTCTCGTTTGCCTTTGGCAACTTGTGCAATATACGGGGCAAGGTTGTTTGGTATGCCGTTTGGATTTTCGCCGATGAGCCCGCTTGGGTGTGCACCAATTGGATTGAAATATCTAAGTATAACAGAGCATAAGTCTTTTTTGGCATATGCAACATCTTTTAGTATGCTTTCTATCATTAGTTTTGTTGTGCCGTAGGGATTTGTTGTACTTAGTTTTGAGCTTTCTGTTATTGGCAGTTTTTCCGGGTCGCCATACACACAGGCAGAAGAACTGAATACAATTTTGTTTACGTTGTATTTTGCCATTGATTCCAGCAGGTTTATTGTGCCTGTTATGTTGTTTTGATAATAGAGCAGAGGTATTTTTACGCTTTCACCAACTGCTTTTAGCCCTGCAAAATGTATAACACTGTCAAATTTTTCTGCCTTAAATATTTCGTCTACCTTTTTTTTGTTGAGCAAATCTGCTTTATAAAATTTTACTTTTTTGTTTGTTATTTTTTCTATTTTTGCTACTACATTTTTGCTGGAGTTGATGAGATTGTCCAAAATGACAACTTCGTATCCTTTTTCCAAGAGTTCTACTGTAGTATGGCTGCCAATATAGCCACAGCCGCCTGTTACCAATATTTTCATTTGACACCTCTTTATCAATCATGCTAGCATACAAGATATGACAAAGACAAATGAAAAACCACGAATTTTGTTCCCGTATGTAGAGGCTGGCATGGGTCACATAACGCCAATGCGTATCTTTGTGTCGGTATTCAAAGAAAAATATGGTGACAAAGTCGATATAGTCGAAGTAAGCTTTTTTAAAGATTCCGGAAGTGAAAAGTTGAAACAATTGGAAGAACTTTTTACAAAAAATGTCAGATGGACAAACAGGAATCCACTATTAGGTAGGATTGGCAGCAAATTGCTACTCAACCCTGTTATGGGTCCTAGGTTCCCCAACTGGGTGACATGCAAAAAGTTAGTTAAAGGCAGTTACAAAGATGCAATAAAGCATATGGAATCTTTAAAGCCTGACCTTGTTTTTAGTACACACTATTCAACACATTATTATGCTATGCAGTTAAAAGAAAACAGACCAATTACCGTTAGCTATTGTCCTGACAGTTATTTGCACAACTATTACCGTTATCCGGCGGATTATGTGCTGACAATAACAGAAAAATCTTACAAAAAAGACATGAAAAAACGTTCGGTAGTCAAAGTTCCGTTTTTATAAGAAACGAAGCATTTGAAATAACAAAAAGCAAACAAGAACTACGCAAAGAATTTGGTTTGCCGGAGAATAAATTCACAATTGTAATGTCAGAGGGCGGGTATGGTATTGGCAAGATGCAAAAAATTTGCGAAGGGCTGTTACTTATGGATTTGCCTATCAATGTCGTACCGGTATGCGGCAAAAACGAAAAACTGTTTGAATACTTTAAAACCATAAAACCAAAATTTGAGAGCGTGACATTTAATCCAATTGGATTTAATACAAAAATGTTGCAAACAATTGCTATGGCAGATTTATATATAGGGAAATCCGCACACGCAAGTATTGCCGAGCCGACTTTCTTTGGTGTACCTTCTATTGCAAGCGGCTGTGCAACTTCTGTGGAAAAAGATTCTGCAAACCACTTTTGCAAAACTGTTGGCAGCACTTTAAAAATAACAAAAGTGTCAAAAATAATTGACAAGATTGTAGAGTTTGTAAAAAATCCGCAATTGTTAGAATCTTATAGACAAAAAGCAATAGCAGACAGACCAAATTATGGGGCAGAAAAAGCAGCAGATTGGTTATGGCAATGGATTAAAAAATCATTTGATATATAGTATAAACAGGAGAAATGTGTGAGCATAAAAGACATGAAGTTTTTGGTTTGCATTGCAAAGCAAGCAGAAAGATATACCAAAAAAATTGGAAAAGCAATAGAAAAAAAGGCTAACGACTATGTGACAGAAGCAGACCTTGCTGTAGAAAAGTTTTTGATAAATAAAATAAAAGATAAATATCCAACTCATGATATAGTTAGCGAAGAGACCATGAGCGAGGAGTCTAATAGCAAAAACTACTTCACAATCGACCCAATAGACGGAACAAATAATTTTGCAGTAGGAATACCTTTGTGGGCTATACAAATTGCAAAAATTGATGATGGCAAAATTGTTGCATCTGTTGTATATGTTCCAAGGTTAAAAGAATGTTTTTGTGCCTCACGCGGGCATGGAGCGTTTTTGAACGGACAAAAATTGCCGATTAGTAAAGGTGCACACCATATCATCATGACTGGCAGGGCAGCGATAGAATACCAGCGAAAAATTTTTAAAAACATTACTGTATCTTATCATACCAGAGAGTTTGGCACGGCAGCGATGACGTTTGCTTATCTTGCGGCAGGTAGGGGCATTGCATCTGTCGGACTGTTTTCTAACATTAGGATTTGGGATATTTTGCCGGGGCAATTATTGTAGAAGAAGCAGGCGGAGCGGTACTTATAGAAGAAAACAGAGATGTCTATATGGCAACTAATGAGCAGGTCATGAAAGAAATACTCCAAGTGGCGAAAGCCCGATAGTGTGCTGACTCAAACCGGATTGTGTTTCAATAAAAAAAGTGAATCACTGTTACAAATGTTTAGTGTACTGTTGACAAAGACATCATAAAAAAGTATTATTTAATATAAAGGAAATATTATGAATAAGTTTAAAAATCTAATAGTAATTTGTTTGATGGCTGTTATAAGTGTATTTATTTTTACCGGATGCGGTTCTGGTTTTAAAGGCAATATTACTACAACAAATGCAAAGATTGCACTAATAGAACATTCTGTAACAAATAGAACAACAGATATCCGCTATAACTTTAAGTTGTCTATTACAAATATTTCAGGAGAAACAAAAACGCCGAACATAATTTTTAATCCACTTGCAGTGAGTGCAACGATAGATAGTGAGTCAGTGACACTGACCAACCCAACATTATCCGGAACTGCATGGGAAGCAGATGCTATTCTTATAGGTGAATATTATTTTATTGCACCTGATTATTTTGCTTATGGCGGAAAAAAACTTACCATTTTGTATGATGGAGAAGCATTCGCAGATTATAAACTAGAAAAAGATAAAAATTGGCTAAAAGAATTTGATGGAGTCACAATGCGAATAGTGCAAACCGAGTTTTCCAGCAAAGATGGCTTGATTAGAATCGAATTTAATAACAAAGATGTGATTTCCAAAGTAGTTAAATATAGTGATTTTTCAATTAAAAATTTAACAAAAAATTCAAGTAGCATTACTTTGTATGATACTGTTACGAGTATAAGTATCAGTTCGGGAGAAACTATTAGCAGGGAGTACACAGTCTCACTAGATTATACTGATAAAGCTAATCATACTTATGCTTTGTTATATAAAGGCATTCAAGTAACTCAATTTAGATTTAAATAAAATAATAATCTTGCACGTTTTTGTGTACCTGTGACATGCTTTTAATAAAAGTCTTACAAAACGGTTGACAATTTGCATATAGCGTGATATGATTTCAACATCATTTGGGCTGCCAGGTGATTTTTTTTGACAAGGGAGTTAAGAATATGCCAGTAAAAAAAACAAAGAGAGAAAAAATAGTACTAGCGTGCACAGAGTGCAAAATGCGAAACTATGATTTGACAAAAAACAAAGCAAATGACCCAGACCGTTTGGAATTTAACAAATATTGCAATAAATGTAAAAAGCATACAGTGCACAAAGAAACCAAATAAGGGGAGAACAAAATGGCTATTGGCAAGGAACAAAACAAAATCAAAAGAAGCAGAGTTAAAGACACTTTCCGTGAGCTTAAAAAAGTTTCGTGGCCAAGTTTTGGCAAAGTGCTAAAAGGCACGGGGACGGTTTTGTCTGTTGTTGTGTTTTTTACTGCAGTTTTGTTTGCTATAGACTTTGGTTTGAGTGAACTTTACAAACTGTTGATAGGTTAGTCAAGAGAACGCAACTATATTGCTGGTATGATGAGATAAAGGAAAAATAATAATGCATGACGAAGAAATAAAAGAAGAAGTACAAGAAGAAGTAGTTAAGCAACCTGAACAAGTTGAAGGTGAATTAGAATACTTTAGTACATTTGCAAAGGAAAGAGCAGAGGCCAAGTGGTATGCCTTGCATACATTTTCTGGCTTTGAACACGCTGTGGAAAAGAACCTCAGAACAGTCATTGAAAAAACGGGCGATAAACTGCGAAAACGTATATTCGACATTGTCATTCCGGTAGAAGACGTGATAGAAGAAAAAAAAGGCAAACGAGTAATTGTTCAGCATAAAGTTATGCCGGGATATGTATTTGTAAAAATGATATATGGCGATGACATCTGGCACGCTGTTACCGGAACGAGAGGGATAACCGGCTTTGTAGGACCAGAAGGCCGGGCTCAGGCACTAGGCGACGAAGAAGTAGCGAGAATGAGACTGGAAAAAATCAAGGTTGACGTGTCGATAAAGACAGGCGACAAGATAGAGATACTAGACGGACCTTTGACCGGACAAATAGGAGAGGTTGCTGAATATGACAAACAAACAGGCAAAGTAAGAGCAAACGTAAGTATGTTTGGCCGTGCAATGACAGTGGATGTAGAGTTATCTCAAATCCGAAAAATCTAAAATTACACTGTTAGCATTGACAACACGTTAGACTCTATTATATAACTACAAGCGAGATTGTTACACAAAGAGAGATTTATGACGGGGCAATTTGCGAACGCTTCTTAACGCAAAAAGCCAAGTAAATAAATAATATAAAAAAAGGAAGAAACAAAAATGCCAAAAGTTAAAGCGATAGTAAAATTGCAAATACAGGCAAACAAAGCGGCTCCGGGGCCACCTGTAGGTAGTTCACTAGGGCCGCACGGGATAAATATTCCCGGTTTTGTAAAAGAATTTAATGACCGCACCAGCGGACCGGAGATGGCAGGACTTACAATACCTGTATTACTGACTATTATGGATGACCGTTCTTTTAGTTTTGTACTAAAAACACCACCGGCTGCAGTGCTTATCAAAAAAGCTCTTAATATCAAAAGTGGCAGTGCAAAACCTCACAAAGAAAAAGTGGGCAAAATAACAAAGTCACAAGTAAAACAAATTGCAACTACAAAAATGGCAGACCTGAACGCAGCATCATTAGAGGCTGCAATGGACATGGTAGCGGGGACATGCCGTAGTATGGGCGTCGTAGTAGTCGACGACTAAAGAACTGCTAAATTGTCTTTAATAATCTACTTAATAGAAAAAATTGGGAGGGCGAAAAGCCCATTTGCACCAAAAGGAGAAAATAAAAATGGAAAAAGTGGAAGAAAAAAAAGCCACAAAAACAGCCGCAGTAAAAGCTGCGCCTAAAGCAGCAGCAAAGACTGCTGAAAAAGCTGAAAAAACCGAGACAAAGTCAAAAGCAGCAGAAACAACAAAAGTTGCTAAAGTAGCAGCAAAAAAAGTTGAAAAAGAAGTTGCAGTTGACGAAGTTGTTGCAACACCTGAAGTTACAGCAGTAAGTTGAAAAGCAGCAGCACCGGCAGAACAGCCAAAAAAAGTAAGAAAAACTGTCATACATGTTAGAAAACTAACAAAAAGACAAAAGCAAAACAAAGAGATTTTGAATAGTATCAGCCAGCCGGCTGAAGCAAAAGCTGCTTTTGAAACTGTTATAAAAACAGCAAACACTAAGTTTGATGAAACAATTGAACTGCACGTAAGACTAGGCGTTGATGGCACAAAAGCAGAACAGCAAGTTCGCGGCACTGTTGTGCTTCCGGCAGGTACCGGTAAAACTCTTAGAGTAGTTGTTGTCGCAAAAGGCGACAATGCAGACATTGCAAAAAAGAACGGAGCAGATTTTATCGGGGATAATGACCTGATTGCAAAAATCGCAGGCGGATGGGTTGAGTTTGATGTATGTATCACAACACCAGACATGATGCCCGCTTCTTGGTCGTGTTGCAAAAGTGCTTGGTCCAAAAGGTCTTATGCCAAACCCAAAAAGTGGTACTGTCACAACAGACATAGCAAAAGCACTTAATGATGTCAAAGCAGGTAAAGTAGAATACAGGCTAGACAAAAACAACATTGTACACACAATACTTGGCAAAAAATCATTTGGCGTAGCAAAACTAATGCAAAACTATGATGCTGTTATTGCAGCCCTTATTAAAGCAAAGCCATCAGCAGCAAAAGGTATCTATCTAAAAAGTATCGCAGTTTGCTCATCTATGGGACCTGCAGTCAAAATAAAATCTAGCATTTAATCATAATAAATGTTCAGTGTTCAACGCTCAATCCACAATATTTGTGCATTGGGCGTTTTTTATGTTCGTTTGTTAGTAACCAAAACAATATGTAAATACTAAATAGTAACTATGGATATATTGGTAGTTAGATCTTCTAGCAATAATGATAGTGTAGTAGCAACTGTAAGCAAGCAGTTATTAGATTTTGCCGCAGCCGCCGGCAAGAGTACAGTTGTTGTGGACGCAAATGACGATTTTAGTTTTATCAAGACGCAACTGTTAGAAAGCCGCTGCGTCTTTTTTATTGTTCCTGTTTTTTTTGGGTCTACTCCAATTGCATTCAGAAACATGGTCAGCCGTTTCAGCAGTGTATTAAGGCAAATAAAAAGTGAAGACAGAAAAGTAGCACTCGTTGCGTGTATTGCAAGCAACAAGAAAGAAGATGCAGACGGATTGATTAGCCAATATAAAATGATACTCCGTTTTGTAAATTGGCAGAATATAGGCGTTGTCAAATTGGTTGGCAAAGCATTGGCTGATGATTTGGACGGAGATGATAGGGCGGCACTAGAACAATTAGTCTCTAAAACTTAATAAAAAAATCATTTATTTTGCGTTGTGCATTTGAAAGGTTACTGCATTTTCGCTTTAGCTTTTTGTATTGCTATATATTTGCGTGCGCCGTCTGCTGATATAGCACCGTCTGCCGTTGCAGAGACAATTAGTTTTATTTTGTTGCTACTGCGACAATCGCCTGCAACAAAAACGCCGTCGATATTTGTCTTGCAGTCCTCACCTGCAATTATGTATCCGCCTTCGTCAAGATTGATTTCTTTTGATACCATATCAGTGTCTGGACGGCGGCCGATAGATACAAATAATCCGTCAAGTTTTATCGTCCTTGTTTTTTTGGTAGTAGTATCTGTTACTTCTATTGATTGCAAATGGTCAGTACCGTTTAGCTTTGTGATAATAGATGATTCGACCAGTTCAATATTTTTGTTGCTTCTAATTTGGTCCATAGAGCTCGCATCAGCTCTGAATGCGCTGCGGTGTATCACATATACTTTTTTTGTCATGCCTGCAAGATATATGGCATTGTCAATAGCGCTATTGCCGCCGCCGTTGACGGCAACTATTTTGTCTTTGTATAGTGAACCATCACACTTGGCACAATACGTGACTCCTTTGTGTTCTAATTGCTGTTCATTTTCTATACCCAGTTTTCTTGCACTTGCACCTAAAGCTAGGATAACTGCATGTGCATAGTAGGTTTCTTTCAATGTGTTTATTTGTTTTTTTCCGTCTTTTAGACCAAGAGAAACAACATCAGCATATTTGATATGAGCGCCTAAGTCCTTTGCTTGCTCCAGCATTTTATCTGCCAGCTCATGACCAAAGATTTTTTTGTAGCCGGGGTAATTGTAAATTTCTTGTGTGGCGATTACTTGTCCGCCTGCGACAAGCCGTTCAAATACAATGACATTCATATTCGCGCGTCTTGCAAAAATAGCAGCAGTTAGTCCTGCCGGTCCGCCTCCAATGATTGCAATGTCGTAAAAATTTTCCATATTTCTGATTATAGTCTAAGTAATGGCAAATTACAAAATAAATACTTTGTCTTTTTTATTTCATATGCTAAATTAGACGATAAGGAGATTTTAAGTGAAATTTGGAACAAGCGGAATAAGAGGTATTGTGCCAAGCGAACTTGATGAAAACAAGGCATATATTCTTGGGCTAGCGCTTGCTAAGTTTTTTGGCAAAGGGAAAAAAGGCATTATTGGCAGAGATAGCCGCAGCAGCGGAGCAATACTAGAGCAGGCTTTGGTCAAAGGACTAAGGAAGCAAGGAGCAGATGCAGTAAGTACAGGTATCACCAGCACCCCGGCATTGAGCTGGCTTGCCATTGAATATGATTTTGGTGTCATGATTACAGCAAGCCACAACCCAAGCAAGTACAATGGGTTTAAGATATATCAGGGTTCAGGCCGTCAGACAACTAAACGAATGGAAGACGATATAGAAAAACTTATAAAAGAGTATGAGAACGAAAAATTTGAGGATGACGGCAAACCGGTAAAGTTTGTTGATGGGCTGAACAAAAAATATGTAGCTAGGCATCTGTTGAGAGATTATAAGCATGCTTTTGATACTAAGTTTTATTTGGATTGTGCAAATGGCAGCGGGGCGGAGATACTAAAATATCTGGGCGGCAATTTGCGAGGAGTCAAGCCGGTTCATACAGGTGGCGGCGATGATATCAACAAAGACTGTGGTGCGGCAGAAACGGAAAAGCTTTCTGCTCTCGTTGCAAAAGACAGCAACGCCGTTTGCGGCTTTGCACTTGACGGTGACGCTGACAGACTAAGCGTTGTAGACAAAAAAGGAAAACTTATATCGGCCGATAGGTTTATGTATGGTATAACCAAGACGCTTCACGAGCAGGGCAAACTCAAACACAATACTGTTGCGTACACAGTTTTTAGCAGCATTGCATTGGATAAAGCACTAAGTAAGTTTGGCATAAAAAATATTCGCACTCCGGTTGGAGACCGCTTTGTATCAGATGCAATTTTAAAAAATAATCTTAAGTTTGGTGCAGAAGCGAGCGGCCACTATTTATTTGAAAATCTTGCTACAAGCGACGGGTTTTATACAATGCTTTTTGTGCTGGAGCAGATAAGAATAAACCCAAATTTTTTAGAGGATATGCAAAAAGGCTATGAGGACTTTGCCAGACTAGATGCCAATTTGAAAAAAACTGCCGAGCAAAGCAAAGCTAAAATGGAAAATGCCCAGTATATAAAACTTCTTGAGGAACTAAAGCAATTTCTCGGAGATGATGGGTATATGCTTATCCGTCAAAGCGGAACCGAGCCGGTGCTACGGATTATGGTAGAGCATAGAACAAAAGAGAAAGCACAGGTTGCACTGGACAAATTATTAGCTTATCTAAAGTAACGTCTGATACAAACCAGTTATTTAATAAAAGATAAAATTTCGTCTTCTTTTTTTCGTTGAAATAGTGGAACAGCCGGTTTTAGAACAGTTCCAGCTGACAGCCCCCATGGAGTAAGTTCTAATTTTTTGTTCTCATCAAATTTTTCACCAAGTAAGTCAAAAACATATTTGCTTGTACTTGGCATAATTGGATATGCGATATTAAAAAGCATTGCAGTATGTTCTAGTATGCAAAGCAGGGTTTGTTGTTTTTGTGCTATGTCGGCTATTGTCCATGGTTTTTCTTGGTCGATATATAGGTTGAGGTTTCTAAACTGCTCCAAAATATTTTTTGCGTATATACTGGTTTGGTCAATATGTGTGCCGGCCGGCAGTATGTTTTTTAAGCTTTCGCATACTTCTTTCAAATGTGCTTTTTGTTTTTCGTCAAAGTTGGCTTTTGGAATCAAGCCGCCGTCAAAAGTTTTTTGAGCTAATGTATACATTCTAAAAAATCCATTGCCTATTGTGTTTGCCAAGTCATTGTTAAAAATATCAAGTACAGATTTGTAGCTTAATTCTGCATCATTTTTGTTAATAATTTTTGTCAGGGTCCATCTGATTGCATCACAGCCAAAAATATCTACAAGCTTATTTGGGTCAACCCCGTTGCCAAGAGATTTGCTCATCTTGACTCCGCCTTCGCCAACAAGATAGCCATGTACAAATTCGTGCTGAGGTGCGTCCACTCCAAGCTCATGCAACATGATTGTCCAAAAGATGCTATGAGGCTTGACTATATCTTTTGCAAGTAGATGTATGCTATTGTTCCAATTGTTTGTAAACTCTGTGCTTTGCTTGTCTTTTGTGCAGTCAAAACCTATAGAGGTGATATAGTTGATAAGTGCATCAAACCAGACATATGTTACATAGTTTTTGTCAAATGGCAATGGTATGCCGTGCCACACTCTGTCAATAGGGCGCGAGATGCAAAGGTCGGGGATACCGTCTTTGACTAGGTTTATCATTTCTTTTTTGTATGGGTCATTTATGAAGTCTTCTTTGTTTAACAACTCAAGCAGCCATGTGCGGCTGTTGTCAAGGTTAAAGTACCAGTTTTCTTCGCTGTAGAACACCGGTTTTGTTTTGTGGTCAGGGCAGTATCCGTTTTCGTCTAGGTCATCTTTTTGCTTAAACTGCTCACAGCCTACACAATACATGCCTTCGCTATTTTTTTTGAAAAATTTGCCTTCGTTATAAAACTTTTGCAAAATGCCTGTTACGTTTTTTATATGGTTTGCATCTGTAGTTTTGATAAAAAAATCATAGTCGATGCCAAGTCTTGCAAAAAGGCTTGTAAACTCAATTGTCCGCCCGTCCAGATAGGTTTTTTTGGCGAAACGACCGCCCAAGGCGTCCAACACTGTTTGCATTTTTTGCCCGTGCTCGTCCAGACCCGTTGAGGTTTTTACTTTATATCCGTTTAACGTAAAACTTTTTTTAAGCACATCGCAAACAATAGTAGTTGCGGCATGACCTACATGCGGCTTGTCATTTGGATAATAGATTGGTGTTGTAAGATATTTATACATTGGTTGATTATATCACACGCGTTGAAATATTCAAACGCTTTGAGTTTAATTTGCACAAATACGCAAAGAAAAACAAAAGTATTTTGCACAAATAATTTGCTACTTTCTGACATGGTGTGTCATACTAATAAAAATGTGAGGAGTATTGCATGTCACAAAAGGCAACAATCAAAAATTTAAGTATTAAACAGATATTTTTTGTTTGTGCTATTGTTTTTGTTTGCATAGTTATACTTGGCTTAGGTTTGGGGTTAGACTTTGGAACAGGGAGCAGAAACGATGTCCCGGCACAAGCAGAGCATAGGGAAGAACAGCACCGTGCTTTACCCCCTGGTGTGACGCAAGTTTCTGCGGGTGATGAACATAATTTTGCAATTGACAGTAGCGGCAATCTATGGGCATTTGGACGCAACAACTATGGTCAGCTTGGCAATATGTCAATTGCAGATAGGTCTACTCCGATAAACATAACTGCACAAGCAGACAATCCACTAAACGGCAGACAAATTACTCAAGTAGCGGCAGGTACCGCAGGCCACACCATGGCCATAGATACTCAAGGCAACCTTTGGGCATTTGGATATAACAACAACGGCAAACTTGGCAATGATTCAACTACAGCCAGCTCAACTCCAATAGAAATAACAGCCCAAGTCGGCAACCCACTATATGGCAGGCAAATTGTACAGGTATCAGCAGGCAACAATCATACCATGGCTATAGACAGCAAAGGCAACCTGTGGGCTTTTGGAAATAATAGCAACGGTCAGCTTGGCAATAAGTCAACTACAGGCAGCACAACCCCAATAGAAATAACGGCCTATTCAACCGGCAACCCACTATATGGCAGGCAAATTGTGCAAGTGTCAGCGGGTGATTACTATACTTTGGCAATTGACAGCGAGGGCAACCTTTGGGCTTGGGGAGATGGCACTAATGGCAGACTTGGCAATATGGCAACTGCAAACATTAATAGCACTCCAATAAATTTGACAACACAAGCAGGCAATCCGCTGGATGGAATACAAATTACTAAAGTTGTTGCCGGGGGTTCACACGCCATTGCAATTGACAGCCAAGGCAAATTGTGGACATGGGGGAATGGCAGCAATGGCAAGCTCGGCGACATGCAGACAAGCGACCGAAGTACTCCGCTCGACATAACAAAGGATGTATCAGGCAGTCCGATAGCTAATAAACAATTTGTACAGGCATCAGCAAGTTATCAGCACACTATGGCGGTTGACGGTCAGGGCAATCTATGGGTATGGGGAGCGGGCGGATATGGTCGTCTGGGCAATATGGCAACCGCTAACGTCAATTCTACCCCAATAAATATAACAGCCCAATCAGGCAATCCTCTTGTGAATAAGCAAATAATACAAGCGTCAGCAGGAGGCAGCCACTCAGTGATAATTGATGCCGGTGGCAGTGTATGGACTTTTGGAAACGGTTCTAATGGTCGTCTTGGCAATATGGCAACTGGGCAAAGCAGCACTCCAATTAATATAACCGCCCAATCAGGCAATCCAATAAACCAAAGCCAATTTGGCAGGATGCAAGTTTCAGCAGGCGGTCTTCGTACCATGGCAATAGACGACCAGGGCAATCTCTGGGCATTTGGATATGGTGGCAAGGGTCAGCTTGGCAATATGTCACTTACTACAGGAAACCCCAGACCAATAAACATAACTACCCAATCAGGCAATCCTCTAAACGGCAAACAAATAATACAGGTATCAGCAGGCTACAACCACACTTTGGCTATAGATGCTCAAGGCAACCTATGGGCATTTGGAAATAACGACTATGGTCAACTTGGCAATATGTCAACCACAGAGAGTTCTACACCAATGAACATAACCGCCAAAGCAGGCAACCCGCTAAACGGCAAACAAATTATACAAGTACGTGCTGGCTACGACCACACTTTGGCTATAGATAGCACTGGCAACCTATGGGCATGGGGACACAATAATTATGGACAACTCGGCAATATGACTACTTCTGAAATAAACCATACCCCGATAAACTTAACAGCCCAAACAAGTAACCCACTAAATGGTAAAAAAGTAGTCCAGGTATCAGCAGGCTACGATCATACTTTGGTAATTGATGCACAAGGCGATCTTTGGGCGTTTGGCAGAGGCAACTATGGTCAACTTGGCAATATGTCAACTGGGCAAAGCAGCACTCCAATAAACATAACAGCCCAATATTACAACCCACTATATGGCGAAAAAATAATTCAGATAGCAACTGGCCGCTGCCATTCTATGGCAATAGACAGCAAGGGGAATTTGTGGGCATTTGGACAAGGGGATAGCGGTCAGCTTGGAAATATGTCAAACTACTCAAATCACTCATACTCCAGTAAACATAACAGAACAATCAGGTAACCCTTTGTATGGTAAGCAAATTGTACAGGTATCAACAGGCTATCATCATACAATAGCAATAGACAGCCAAGGCAACCTATGGGCATTTGGCTCTAACGAAAATGGTCAACTAGGCAATATGTCAATTGATGACAGTGACGCTCCAATAAATATAACAGAACAATCTGACAACCCACTTAATAACAAACAAATAGTACAGGTAACAGCAGGACAAGGACACACCATGGCTATAGACAGCCAAGGCAATCTATGGGCATTTGGAGGTAATTCTTACGGTCAACTCGGCAATATGTCGACATATAACAGTGACACCCCAATAAACATACTAATACCGCCCTATGCAAGTATTTCAGCCACTATTCTTGGCTCCCCCAATGCACGCATATCAGCCCGTACAAACTTTACAACAGGCTGGGGTACAACAACAGCATCAGGCGGGGCATACACCGGCTGGACGGCAAATAGTCTGACGGCACCAGATATAAAAATAAACGATGACACTCTAACAGGCAGAGTACGCTACGAATTTGATGCAAACAGGTTAGATACAATAACTAAAATAGTTATTAACAGCACAACCAGCATGGTTTTGCTTTCGCCTTTTTCTGACTATAATTATGCTTTTGCAGATGCAGTAGGAGGAAATCTAAGAACAATCAGTGCAGACGGCGGCAGACGAGTAATTGTCGAAATGGACAAGATAAACAAAGTAATTATTACTATTGAAGTAACAACCACAAGAAAAGTTCTGCACAACTTTAGTTATTCAGACAATTCTCACCTAAGTTCTAGAATGAAAATGGACTCAGGTGCAGAAACAACTTCGCTAAGCAATATCTTTACTCCGGACTGGAGTGGAAATACCGGCACAGTGCCTTCCGCAACTTTTACTTTCACAAGTCGTGTATCATTTAGCAAAATAGTAATTACACGGCCTAACCAAAGCAATGTCACAATCACAACTTTCAGCGGAGATTTAGCAGTACGCCGCCGCTGGCTCTGGCTTGTCAGGTCTTATATCTATTTCGTCATATGGCGGTATCGAGACCATAATAATTCAGTTATACCAAATGCAGCAATACGAATATACCTGGACAATCGAAACATATCAGCAAATCCAAGTCCAGCAAATATATAACCCTCCAGCAGGAGCAACCGCTATCGCAAACCCACCCTTACTAACTCTAAACTCCTCTGCAGGTGCAGGCTGGGCAAATGCCGCCCTTGCAACACCTGCCAACCAATTTGGCAAAACATTTGCCGGCTGGTACACCCACCCAACCGGCGGCTCTAAAATTTCGTCTATAGAACAACTGCAACAACAAATCAACTCAACGGGCGGGGCAGTTGTGTTTTTGTACGCACATTGGAATTAACAAAACTTTATGTCCTTAAGAAAAACGATAAAGCCTAACTGAATAGCCGTTAGTATCTTTATATAAAGCAATACTAAACATTTTGTAAAATCCCGGTTTTGTGATAATATTTTTGTATTGAAAAAAGGTAAAACAACATGAAGACATATATTTATCCAGCAGTAATTTATTTTGAAGACGACTTGTTTGGGCTGTTTATTTTTGACTTACATATTGTGACAAGCGGCTTGACGGTTGAAGAAGCGTATAAAGAAGCACTGATGCAACTTGAACTGCATATTGGCACATCATTGCAGTTTAGTTATGATATCCCTGAGGCAAGCAGTTTTGTTGAGGTAAAAAAAGGCAAGCCAAAAAACGTTGTACTACTTGTAAATGCAAAAAAGTGATGTAATATAAAGCGAAAAGAGGGAATACAAATATGCTTGGCGAACTAATTGATTTAATTAACAAAGTGCAAGAGGCAATGAGGACAAGAGGCATGGAACCGTCATTGAGAAAAGAAAAACCCACTCCATCGCAAGACCAGCTGAATATAGATAGAATATTTGAGGATATTGAAAAAAGCAGGAAGGAGAAGCCAATTGGAAAATAAAGAAGAGTTTATCATAGGCAAAACTGACTTAGGCAAAATTACGCTTAATGGCAATTTGGCAGAATTTGCCACTGATGTATGCAATGGTATAGTAAGACTGTCCAAACAGCACCCCCTCGTGCAACCAGTCAGTGCAAAAAATGGCAAGATTTTTGTTGACCAGGTTTTGCGTACAATTGACAAAGCAGCAATTTATGGCGGAACAAAATTTAAAAATAAAAACGGCGACGAGATAAAAAACCTTTTGCCGCAAGACGAACCTAGCACTGTAGAAGATTTTTTAAAGATGTACACAGCAAATGGACTTTTTAAGCTTATCGGAGCAGACGGGTCGGTCATTGTATTTATCCCCACCGAAATAGCCAAAAAAATAAGAGACAAAAAAAACAAAATATCATTCAACGACTTACTTATGATAGGCAAGAACCCTGCACCAAGTGCACCGGTTATGAAAAGATAGATAGGCGGGGCGCTTGTCTAACTCAAATTTTTTACGCAAGCAAAAAAGATTTCAATTAAAACCCTTGACAATGCACAAAAATGTATTTAAAATAAAAGAACCGTGTAAAAGCGGTGCTTTTTTTGTTGTGGAGCATGAGTGTGAAAGTGTTTTTACGACAAAACCGGCGATATTGCCAAGGGTTGACGGCAATATCAAGAGATAAAGAGGAGAAAATATAGTGCCTACAATGAATCAATTGGTGCGAAAACCGCGTCAAGATAAAAAAGAAAAGCCAAACTCAGTTGCACTTGAGAGAAACCCGCAAAAAAGAGGGGTTTGTACCCAGGTCAAAACAACAACACCAAAGAAACCAAACTCAGCGTTGAGAAAAATCGCTCGCGTGAGACTTTCTACTGGTACTGAAGTTACAGCTTATATTCCTGGTGTCGGACACAACCTGCAGGAGCACAGCGTTGTGCTTGTGCGTGGCGGTCGTGTAAAAGACTTGCCGGGTGTTAGATATCATATTATTAGAGGGTCATTGGATACTGCTGGCGTTGCCAAGCGTAATCAAAGCCGTAGCAAGTATGGTGCAAAAAAACCTAAATAGTCGTCAGTCGGCAGGCGTCAGTCGTCAGTGACTGAAGACTGAAGACTGAAGACCAAGCGGAAAGCTAAATAGAATAATAAAAGGAAAAAATAATTATGCCACGAAGAGGTGGAGTAAAGGCAAGAGATGTTTTGCCGGACCCAATTCACAACAGCAAAGTTGTAACAAAATTTGTCAATCAAGTTATGCTTGATGGCAAAAAAGGTGTCGCAGAAAAAATAGTGTATGGCGCATTTGACATCATACAAAAAAAATTAAACACAAATCCAAAAGAGATTTTTGATAAAGCAGTAGAAGCCGTCGGTCCAATGCTTGAGACAAAAGCCAGACGTGTAGGCGGCAGCAACTATCAAGTACCAATGGAAGTCAGACCAGCCAGACGACAAACACTTGCAATAAGATGGCTAGTCAGTTTTGCTCGCGACAGAAACGAAAGAACAATGGAAGAAAGACTTGCAGCAGAACTTATGGATGCAGTAAACGGCACAGGCGGTGCACTAAAACGCAAAGAAGAAATGCACAGAATGGCGGATGCGAACAAGGCTTTCGCACACTTCCGCTGGTAATTTTTGCGGACAAAGTTCGTGTTGATGCTTCAAGTCTTGCGTGCATCAATGTGGTGCATATTGTATAAAGCCCTCACATTGATGTACTCGACTTTCTAGCCTACTCAAACTTGTCGCACCAAATGCTAGCGTTAGCTTTTGTTAGTATTTTGAGAGCGAGAAAGCGAGTGTTAAAATTTGCTTGTTTAACAAAACAAATGGGGAAATAATCAAAGAGAAAGAGGAAAAAGGAATTATGGCAAGATCGCATAGTTTAGAGAAAACAAGAAACATAGGTATTATGGCACACATTGATGCCGGTAAAACAACCACTACAGAACGTATTTTATTTTTTACCGGACGGAGTCATAAAATCGGCGAAGTGCATGACGGTGCCGCAACAATGGACTGGATGGCACAGGAAAAAGAACGTGGTATCACAATCACGTCAGCTTGTACCACAACTACTTGGGGTGATTATAAAATAAATATTATTGACACGCCGGGACACGTTGACTTTACAGTAGAAGTTGAACGAAGCTTGAAAGTGCTTGACGGAGCAGTAACATGTTTTTGTGCAAGAGCTGGTGCTCAGCCACAGACAGAAACAGTATGGAGACAAGCCAACAGATACAATGTACCAAGAATATGTTACATAAACAAAATGGACAGGGACGATGCAAATTTTTTTAGAGCAATCGAAAGCATGAGAACAAACTTGAAAGCAAACCCTGTAGCTATACAAATACCAATTGGTGCTGCAGAATCATTTGAGGGTCTTGTTGACCTAATTACTATGAAAGCATACTACTACAAAGCAGATGGCACATTTGAAATCAAAGAATGCCCGCAAAATCTAGCCAAACTTGCACATGACACAAGAGCAAAAATGGTAGAGGCTGCTGCTGAGCAAGATGACGAAATTATGGAAAAATATTTTTTAGGCGAAGAGTTGACCAACGAAGAAATCAAAAAAGGGCTTAGATTGGGTACACTTGCTCTCAAACTCTTCCCAGTTGTCTGTGGCTCCAGCTTTAAGAACAGAGGAGTCCAGAACATGCTTGACGCTGTCATCGACTACCTGCCAGGTCCGCTTGACATCCCACCGGTAAAAGGTTTAGATGCAAACGGAAAAGAAGTGATAAGAGAAACAAAAGACGAGGCACCTTTCAGCGGCCTTGCATTTAAGGTTATGACAGACCCATTTGTTGGCAGACTTGTGTTTTTTAGATGCTACAGCGGGAAATTGTCAAAAGGCAGTTATGTATACAACTCTACAAAGGGACACAAGGAACGAATTGGTCGTTTGATGCAAATGCACTCAAATGAACGCAAAGACATTGATGAAATCTATGCAGGTGACATCTGTGCTATGATTGGTCTAAAAGATACAACAACAGCAGACACGCTTTGTGACGAAAATAAGACAGTAGTGCTAGAAGCTATGAAATTTGCTGATCCGGTTATCAAAATAGCTATTGAGCCGAAAACAAAACAAGCACAAGAAAAAATGATTTTAGCACTAATAAAACTTTGTGAAGAAGACCCAACATTTAAAACATACAGCGACAAGGAAACAGGACAAACAATTATCGCAGGTATGGGTGAGTTGCACCTAGAAGTTATGGTGGACAGACTAAAAAGAGAGTTTGGCGTAGAAGTCAACCAAGGTGCACCGCAGGTTGCATACAAAGAAACATTTAGAAGCAGTGTTAAAACAGAAGGTAAATATATCAAGCAAAGCGGCGGTAAAGGTCAATACGGTCACTGCTGGGTTGAGCTTGAGCCTCTTGAGCCGGGCAAGGGTTATGTCTTTGTTGACAAAACTGTTGGCGGAAGCATACCGAAAGAATACATCCCAGCGGTAGATGCAGGTATCAAAGAAGCACGGCTAAACGGTATTTTGGCAGGCTATGAAACAGTTGACTTTCAAGCTACTGTTTTTGACGGCTCTTATCACGACGTTGACAGCAGCGAAATGGCGTTTAAAATTGCCGGTTCTATGGCATTTAAGGATGGCGTCAAAAAAGCAAACCCTGTACTCCTTGAGCCAATCATGAAAGTTGTTGTAGAAGCACCGGACGATTATATGGGCAACGTAATATCTGGTATTACAAGCCGCAGAGGTGTTTTGCAAGGAACAGAGGTAAAAAATCAGTTGCAAGTCATCAACGCAGAAGTTCCGCTTAGTGAAATGTTTGGATATGCTACTGACCTTAGATCAAGCACACAAGGCAGAGGCACATTTGTTATGGAACTTTGCAAATACGCAGAAGTGCCAAAGTTTGTAGCAGAAAAAATTATAGGTGAGAGAGCTAAAAAATAATCTTTTCGCGGTTTCTTGTTCGCTCATCGTCATAGCAAAAATAAAAGCCAAATTTTGTTTGGCTTTTTTTATATAAGGAGCATGCATTAATTGATGCTAAAAAACGCCATAAAGCTTGATATTGTGTCCAACAAACTATGTATATCTTTTAAAAAGAAGTAAAAAAATAGTTGCAAAGCAAAATGTCTTGTGATATACTACAAGGAACCATAATAAAATTAAGGAGAACAAAGAAAAATGGCAAAGAAAGCGTTTGACAGAAACAAACCACACGTAAACGTTGGAACAATTGGACACGTTGACCATGGTAAAACTACATTGACAGCAGCAATCACAATGACACAAAACCTTTTGGGTCTTGCACAATCAATGGATTATTCAGCTATTGATAAAGCACCAGAAGAAAGAGCAAGAGGTATTACAATCAATACTTCTCACGTAGAATACGAAACATTAAAACGGCACTACGCACACGTAGACTGTCCGGGACACGCCGACTACGTAAAAAACATGATTACAGGTGCAGCACAAATGGATGGTGCTATACTTGTTGTTAGTGCAGCAGATGGCCCAATGCCACAGACCAGAGAGCACATTTTGCTTTCGCGCCAAGTTGGTGTTCCATACATTGTTGTATTTATGAACAAAATTGACCAAGTCAACGACCCAGAACTGCAAGAGCTAGTTGAAATGGAGATTAGGGACCTGCTTAGCCAATATGGTTTCCCAGGAGATAAGACACCAATCATCAAAGGCAGCGGACTAAAAGCTCTTGAAGCAGCAAAAGCAGGCAAAAAAGATGATGCTTGGCTAAAACCGATTGCAGAACTTATGAATGCACTTGACACCTTTATTCCAGAACCAAAAAGAGCACTTGACCTTCCATTCTTGCTTCCTGTTGAAGACATATTCACTATCACTGGTCGTGGTACAGTTGCTACAGGCAGAGTTGAACGTGGTACAATCAAAATCAATGACACAGTTGAACTTGTCGGTATGGGTGCAAAAAAACAAATCGTTGTTACAGGCGTGGAAATGTTCCGCAAACTGCTTGATCAAGCACAAGCTGGCGACAACGTAGGTCTGCTTCTTAGAGGTATTGACAGAACAGAAATCAAACGGGGTCAAGTTCTATGCAAACCTGGTTCAATCAACCCACACAGCGAATTTAAAGCAGAAGTTTATGTATTGACAAAAGAAGAAGGCGGACGACACACACCATTCTTCAACGGATACCGTCCACAATTCTATTTCAGAACAACAGACGTTACTGGTACAATTGACCTTCCAAGCGGTGTAGAAATGGTTATGCCTGGTGACAACATCACCATGACAATCAAACTTATTACTCCAATTGCTATTGAACAAGGTCTAAGATTTGCTATCCGCGAAGGCGGCAGAACAGTCGGATCAGGTGTTGTTTCTACAATTATCAAATAATTGGTGAGCATTTTATAAAAAACCTCGCCAATGCGAGGTTTTTTTGTATGATATGTACAAAGCGAAGCAATCGGCAGATATCTTGTTTGTGATGAACTATACAAACAATCCTTGTTGCTTCGCTTTGTACAACATGAAATAGAAGTATCTTTTGTTAGTAGAAAAGAAGCAAACACTTTGCAATTTTTGCCAAAATGTGCCATACTAACTACATATAATGTAGGAGTTTTAGTAATGTCACAAATGATAGCAGTTAGCAAATGGAGACTTAGAAATATATTTTTTATTTGTATCGCTACAATTATTTGTATAGCAACACTAGGACTAGGGCTTGGCCTCGGCTTTGGAACAGGTGGCAGAAAGGA